>JAQFZQ010000802.1:0-26378 GCA_034696005.1 Glomeris marginata
CTACTGTAAGTGCCATGAAAGATTGTGCTGAAAATGACTCACACACAGAAGAGTCGACTCATTTTAGGGGTCGGTGTTCGATGCACCTGCGTTCAGGCTGCCAGCGTCACGTTATCGCACACAGGTGCGACCCCGACCCCTAAAATGAGTTGACTCTTCTGTGTGTGAGTCATTTTCCGCACAATCTTTCATGGCGCTTACAGTATATCTGTGAAGTGCTCACTTTGTGAACTCATATTTCAAATGATTAATTTATATATGATGTACTTTGTTACATGAAATGTGAATTAATTTTATTACTAGTACCAAGGTTTGGACAGTGTCCTATTTCAAGTAGGACTTTGAATTTGTGATGCACTGTATTTTCTAAGGATATTCATTGTGCAAGCAACTCCTTGAATTTCTCAGTTGCTGTGCACATTGGCCATGATTGTTTTTTATTAAACCTTTCATAATTTAATATACAGGCTGCATAACATCCAAGAAAACATGTATAATGGTAAATATTTTCATGCTCCATATATTTTCATAAGCTTGTTTGGCAAGAGCTCTGTATTTTTATGCAGCAAAATACATGCAAATGAGATATCTGCAAGGACGGTCTGGCAAATTAGTAAATATTATTTTGTCATTGAACTGGATAATTAAAACTTTACCAGATCCAACAATTTATTCAAAACAACATTGCCAGCTGTTATCACTAGACTACATTATAAATATAAAAACCAAGGATTAAATGTGAAGCTTTTTTCCTATTTTCAGATGATGCACTGTCAGAAATCAGACCAGGCTTATTACAGAAGTGATATCTTTGAGATAACATTTCTGATCAGGCCTGATTTTTGTCATTGTTTTGCCAGTTAGAAACATTTATCTAATTACACAGGGCGTTTACTATAACAAGTAATTCGTGGGGTAGTCATGGAAATCCTGAAATAATCACAGGATATTGGTAATGGAAAAATAGAAATGACTAACATTTAAAAAATCCCAATTTGCTCTCAGGAATATTTTGCCAAATTTAATCAGCGGTAACTTTATATGGTTGAGTCTCAAGGGACCAGAAAAGTTTTCCAGCATACAGAGGTGTTTAAAAAACATTTATCATGCAGTCTATGGTCCCAAAAAATCAACTTTTCCACTATAGACAGGTTTCCACCATAGACAGTTTCCCTGTAATAAGATTTGGAAGAGTTGGTCATGGAAATCCTGGAAAAGTAATAGGAATGGTAATGTACAGTTAATAAGACAGTTTGCCTTTGGTTATTATCGACCAGGTACTTCTACGTGACCATGCTTCGTGAGCCAGCGGTACGCTTCCTCAGCGAGTTCCTCCACGTACAGCGAGGAGCCACGTGGAAGACCTCAAGACACTCATGTGGTGGCCGTGAAGCCACATTAAAAGAGTTACCACCATGCTACGAAGGCGAAGGCTGGGAAGACGTAAGCCTCGAAGAGTTCATGGGGTGCCCTTACAACCTGGCCATCAACCGGCAGACCCGAATGATGGCCGACCTAACGTTGGTCGATTGCTACAACACTTCGAGCAAGTCGAGGAAGGAACGCGAATCGCTGATGCTGGCCAGCGCCAAAGACAACCTGCGCAACATGGCGTACTTTGGGCTTTGCGAACAGCAGCAAGTCAGCCAGTACCTTTTCGAGGAGACATTTAAGTTGCGATTCCTCACCACATTCCAGCAGTACAATGACACCCATGTATCATCGATTGTTGGGGACATCGAGCCGGAGGAGCTGGAGAAGGTGCGACGGTTGAACCATCTGGACGTGCAGCTTTACGAGTACGCCAAGCAGTTGCTGGCCGAAAGGTTTGAAAGACGGAAAAGGCAGGACCCTGATTTCCAATCCCATTTTACCCTGCTGGGTAAACCTCACCAAAAGCCCCAGTTTCATTGGGATGACATCGAAGAAGAGGAGTCGTAATACGCGTGTCGAGGTATTCAAGTCAGGTACAGTGTACTCTCGGTTAGGTGTTTCCAGCTGGGCTAGAAAAGATTTGGGTGTATAAATTTTTGGGAATTTGTAGGCTGAGAATTAAACAACTTTCTCATAACATCAGCTAAAAGAAAGCCACAGTTTGAGTGAAAGCTGTTTCTGGGAAACAGAGTACTATGAATTGTTAATCAGAGTTATACTGGTTTTCCTGTAGGAAGTTACTCTATAGAACCCCTTTATTTTAGTACCATGGCTGGTACATACTAAAAACAGGAAAGTAATGAAGCTCATTCCATGGAAATGTTCCTTTTTTTATAATTATTGTCAAGTGTAATTTTCAGAAATTAAACATTGCACATAATTTCCTACAAGGAAAATTTCCTACAAGAAAACATTTGACTGTTTTTCAGTAATTTACATACATGGATCATATTGTTTGACGTGTATGTTGCTGGTATACTACAGCAAAACCTTGCACAGCTGTTCACATATGTGCAATGCAAAAATAAATACAATGACTGGTATATTATAAACAAAACATGGCCATTACTGTATGAAAAATACAATATTTTCTTATTACACAGTAGACCTAGTGTTAAATATAGGGTTCCATAGTAAAGTGAGTTTGCATATTAATTAACACGGTATTATACAGTCAATTTTCTAAAATATTTACCTCAAAAGTTGTCAAATGACTGAATACAATATTAACATGGTTTGTGATTAATTCCTCTTAGTCACGTAAAAATATTCGTCTGTCTGGAAATGAATGAAACAATGGATATTTTGTGTTTCCTCTACTCAACTTAATGCAAGTTCATAACTTTCTACAAAGATAAAACCTTTGTTTCTCAAGACTTCTTTATGTGGCATTCACAACTTGTGCCCCGGGCCCCTCTGCTTTTCCTTTCATTTTTTTCAGCAAACAAACAAAAAATATTCAAACTTATCTTTTGTGATCGGAAGCCAGCAGCCACGACTGCCATTGTTTTGTTTGTATCTATAAGCATCCTGGGAGCTGTTGAAATGTTTGAAAGCTTAAGAATTTTGAATTATTATGTATATAGCGAGAGTACACTGTATGGGGTTTTATTGTTTCCTTCGTTTTTCCCCCCTTTCCATAGTTTTAGTCTGGCAAATTATTTTTGTAAAAAGTGTTGCGAGATATGATTTTGTGATTAGGCTATACGAGTGTGTAGCCTGCAAGATGGCAACTTTGGAGAGTTTTCCACATCCGACTATGCATCTTCTCAATATCGTTGTGCTGCTCAGTGTAAAGTTTGGAAGAAAGAAAGGAATGAATGCATGCAAGTCTCATGTTAGATTTGAGATTTGAAGACATGCAAAGTTAAGCCTAGTTCACAAGCAGATTTGTGTTCCTCAGGTCTGTCCATGTGAATCACATATTGCAACCTCCTTTGATAAGCTGATAATATCAATAATAGCATGTGCAAATAGTTACATTTGTGGAAACGCATAGGGGTGTGACTTAATTTGTGGATGGCCCCTGATGAAAACCCAGCTACTATATTTATTTAGCACTGAGCCAACAAAAAACTCATGGGCTCTATATCGGTGGCTGGGCTATTATTAGAAGGGGCAACATACAGCAAAAATGCTATTGTAAAAGTCTTGTTATGGAACATGCATTGGCTAGCAAAAAAGAAAATAGGAAACCTGAGAAGCCAGTGAATTAGAAAAAAGTCAGGGAATTTGACAGTATGTATATGAAAGTAACTCACTTCTAAAATGGTAATGAACTAGGTCTAAAAATATTAAACTATTTTTTAGTGTCCAGGCAGTTTTTTGGTGTTTAAATTGGTAGTGATTTATATTCTGACATTAATTTTGCTGTATGATGTGAGCTGGGAAAACTTATTTTACCAAGTGTAAAATGATTACTTTACAGGGATACTAAATTATCAAGTATTAATTGGAGGAGGTTGTACATGTTGTGTGAACTAGACTTTACGGTAGCTGAAGTTTGGGTACTTGTTGCGTTCAATGTGTGATGTGTTTGATCCAAGGTTTGATACAGGGAAACTTGCAAGTGGTTTCAGAATCAAAACTGATTTTTTGTTAATACTAAAACAAGATTATATGATTTAGTATGAACCAAAACTTTACTGGCCTGTATGTGACACAGCCATGCCCATAATTAATTCAGAGCAATCAATTAATAGATTGCGATGACTGGTGTAATGGCTGCCAAATACCTGGAAGTAAATTAAATTAGCTAGTTGCAGATTGGTAATTTCGTACCATTTGGTTAGAGATGTATGTACATTTTATAGTAAAATAACAATGTAATTTAAAACTGTTTCCATGGCCTTAATTTTGATTGAGTATTATAAAAAGCTAAAGTTTAAAATCTCAGTGAAAAAAATGTGTTAAACAAATGACAATATAATCTTATAGACAGTTTGCAGTTTTATGTTAGTACAAAAATTGCAAACTTTGTGAGAAATATTGGAATTTAAAGTAATTTTAATTATGTGATATCTGAAATATTCCCTAGGATTGAGGATTTTCTGCAAAATATATTCCTTGCAAAACTCGATAATTTTTTGTGGGAATGTTTCAAAATTTTGTAGAAAAGTATAATCATTTTTGTGTGCTATAAGAATTTTTGCGCCATTCTACAGGATTGAAATTGTATATTTTGAAGTGTTTGACAAATTAAGCGATTGAAACGGTTGAAACAGATTTGAAATTAGGGAGTGATGAAACTCGGTTAGGTGAAGCGCCATAGTTTTGCCGCGTTATTTATAGTTATTTTTTGATCGGGCAACATTTTGATTCTGATTCCATCTGCGCGTGTGATTTCTCCGTTCTCGGGAAACACTTTGGTAAGTTTATAGACGCTTTTATTTAATTTGAATCTTGAAAGAGTGTGAGATATTTCGTTGTTTGTTGTATGTATCGTTTCTGAAGGGTGGGAAGGGTTTTATGGTTTGTAAGAACATCAGAAATTCCAAGCAGCTATGTTAATGGCGGTTGTATGGAAATTACGTCTCTGAAATTTGCAGACAGGGAGGCCTTGCAGCTTTGCTAAGCATGTACGGTATACAAATGGCGTGTTTTTTCATTCGAACGCCGAAAAGAATATTTCTAGCCGTGTGTGCTTTTATGAGCAAGATCTTTTACTGGACTAGCTGTTAGTAGTTTTGTGTTTGTTTTGTCTTTTGTTTTTTGAAAGCTTGCGAAACTATTTTGTAACGATTTCTATATATACAGATAGGAAGGAAAACAAATGTGCTGCTTTTTATGCGTTGATACGGTTGGTTTGTAAAGAGTGGTAAGAATTTGTGTCTTGTATATGTGACGGTACAGTAGATAATGCACATAGATGAGGCATAAATTGTGTGTGTATGTATGACCGCATTATGCGAAAAATCAAGGGAAAATATTTCAAGAAATTCTTGAAGTGAATTTAAAAGTTTGCATGCATGCATCCGTGAAAGACAATAAAAACTGACATTGTGTAGGTCTGCTGTATAACCGCTGTTGCAGATTTTTCACATTCTTTGACAGTACATTATACAGCTGTATAAATGGAAAATATTCTTGCAGATGTAGTGTCATGATTAGTTTGCCTGAAATGAAGCTAAACAATGTGCACCAAAATACAGAATTTACTTATTTGCCACTTTTTAAGATGACAGTGTTGTATTATTTTACAGTAGTAAATGATGACTTAGGTAATTTCAGAAAAGTATAAATATGAGATTAAAGGTGAACAAGGACATTTTCTTTTGTAAGCACTATTTATTGTAAAGGTAGTACTATATTGTTCATTGGATATTACACAGAATTGGCCCTAACTGCAAAAAAGAAACACTAAATCATACATTACAATCACATGATTTATTCAAAACAATACTACAATTATTTGAGTATGCAAAAAGAAAACTTTAAATTTGGATGCATATTGTGTTCAATTAAAAAATATACTGTGATAATAAATTGCAAATGGGGTATAATTAGCTTATGCTGCATTTAATCATGAATTGGCATAGCATTAATATATTAATTTCATTGATTTTGATTCATTTTATCAGTGGAAAGGATTAACATAAATTAATTAGATAATTATTAATATTTAAAATGAAATATTGATGATTTTGAGAAACATTCTGATGTGAAAATTTAAATCAGCATCTGTTTAAAATCAAATCATCTGGAAATTTATGTTCCAAAATGAATGGACACCCTGTAAAATAAGTAGGTAATTTTATAATTTAAAAAAGGTGTCGAATTTGCATTTTATTATCATAATTTTAACCTGTTACAGTCTTGTAGGGTAAAATTTATGGCAGCAGGTGGCCATTGTTATGTACCACAAATCTTTGGACATTACTTTGTGATATTCTATGTGTTACACCTGTGGCAACTTCCATGAGACGACTATGCATGATTAATTATTCATTCGTTCGTCACTAGTAAAGAAAAAATATTTTAAAAAATCATGTGATCACCATACACCAGTTACTCTTGGCAGCTACACCCTTGTTCTTCTCAGACGCATAAAAACTAGTTTCACTTGCTTTAAAAACCAGGTTCAAAGACGGAAGCTCCTGGTTCACTTAACTTTGCAACAAGGTTTGCCAGTTGTCACTAAATATGCAAGTTGTTAAGGAATATACTGCGACTTGCATAGAGTATAAAATAATTTAAGCTATGGATTTATATTAATCATATGTGCAGAGCAGGAGTTCTATGAATCACATTGTTTCATAAATATTTTCCTGTCATATCATGTGTCACAATTCTTAGGAATAAGTTGACAGCAATTTAAATACCATTGTAGGCTGTGTAATTGTGTCCTTGGCAAATAACATTGTCCTCGTTTTTGTATGCCATGATTAAAATAGCAGAGGATTTTAGTATTTCCAGAAAGCTTTTGGTCTGAATCCAAATGTACATTATATCCTGTTCAATGTATTTACTAGTATATTCTATAGCAATTTATTCTCCGAATTATAAATCCTTATTAATTCCCAGGTTTTCCATATTATGAACACTGCAACAAACATTGTGCTATTTTGATACCAATTATAATGGACATGGCGCCATTTTGACGCCATTTTATATATACATACCGCCATTTTGCATCCATTTATTGATAAACATGGCACTGTTTTGCTACTGTGGAGTGTGTTTATGGTTTATCACACAGTATATAATACATTTTTTGACGACTATTGTGCCCCCAGACATTGTATGGGCAATTATTCTATTATTGTCGCTGTCACAAAAGAAAAACAATGTTTACAAACTCGTCCAGTTCATTTCCTCCTTTTAACGAATAGGCCTAATACAAACAGTAATGGCCCAATTAAATTTGTGCATTAACGCGAATTGTATTTTCAGTATTTTATTTTCCTGTATAACTATATGAAAAGTTTTATTTTTACAACCAATTTGTTATATCTAGATTTTCCAGACACTTATTGTTTTTTAATATGATTAATTAACCCTGTAAAAAGTTTTCCAACTTTAAGTTGCAAAAGTCCTTTCAACAGATTCATTCATCTTCTGAGATGACCTTTGCAGTACAATTAGCAGAAACCACCATGGCATAAATATAGACTTTCAACTTTATGAAAAGCCCTGATTGTTGTCTTTAATCTGTGTTGCATGAATTAAACAAAAATGAATTTTTTAATGCAGCTGGCTAGTCCATTTTTTTTCTGCAGCTGAGTTTTTCAAAAAAGAAAAGAAAAACTAGCTAATCAGTCAAAAATATATGTAGATTGGGGAGGCCATGTCTTCTATTTGTATGTGCATTTTTTAACCGCTAGATGGAGCTAGCATACAAGTTTCAGATAATTGGATTAAACATTCCAATTATATATTAAAATTTCAGATACTCATAATTAAAATTATTGTGATTTTGCACTTATAAAAATTGTAAAAACTCGTTTCTTAAAGTTGCATTCTTAAGTAGGTATTAATGATATTAGAAATACGAGTATATTTATATAGTAGTATGTGAATAATATAAGTTAAATAGATAAATGGGAATATAAATCTTTGTTTTCTTAAATAAAATTATACAGTGAAAAACAAACCAACTTTTTTATGATCGTCATAGGATGGCAAAATGAAATTCAGTCTGCCCCCAAACACACAATTTATTTATATATCATTATTGATTTTCATATTCGCAATGTTAACTGCTGTAAATATCCCAATGCCAGGCTTTCATTATTAAATGTTCAATGTATCGATCCAGGTGAAATGTGTGACATAAATGGCATTCTGCCATTAGAAAATATTGCAATTACTGTAATATGTACAGTATACTTGAAACAAACATTATTAATTACACCTCCAATTAATAAGTTGGCACTTTGAAATGAAAGTTCGTTTAGAATTTGTAAATATTCCCATATGTAAGGGATGTTGAGTGTGTTATAAATTTTATTAAATTATGACAACTGAGAGTTACAAATTTCACAAATTATTATTGATAATATAAAATAATTGATATTATATTTATGTGCAGTAATTTAGTTGTTTGTGTTTTTTCAGAAAAATCCAAATCCTTTTTTGATGTTTTATTGTTTTATGAGAATAAATTAATTATAATAAATTAAAATAAAATGAAATTGTGTAAGATGAATGTGGAAAATGAAACAATTTATTTAAAGGAGATTGGGAGTGAGTAAACAAAGGTGATAAATGTAGGTACAACTTTTTGTGTGAATGTCTCTTTGCTCAGCTGTGCAAAATTTGTAATGTAATTTTATTTTTTGTGTTTTTTCCTGAAGTGATGTGTAGATAGATATAATTTCATATGATTTTTTTGTCGTTTGTTTTGTGGGCTGTCTTATTTTTTTTTGCTCGTGTCAGTACAATCAATATGGAGAAAGCATTTTATTATTCGAGAACAGCTGACGTTCCAAAACACAGTTTTTTCCTTCTTGAAATCCTTCATCATGATCCGGATCGTTGCACCCGAACAACTGATAACGGGACATCTGATACATCACAGAAAGCAATTTCACAAAAATGCCATATCGGCTCAAATTTCACCATTTCAAAAATACATCCGTTTCTCCTCAAAGTCACAAATGTTTGGTGCAATTAACTTCAAAAAAAGCAAACCAAAACAAACAAAATTATCCCCATATTTCTAATATTATAAACAAATTGTTATCAAATTTTCAATAATGCAGTTATTGACCCCAGAATGACAGTAACTATACTTCCACTAGCAGTCGGTGGTGGTGCTTTATACCCTGATATCAAATTTCATGTAATACAAATTGATACAAATAAAGTCATTCATAACTTCCATTACATGTGACAAATAAGAATTAAATATTAATAAATAAGTATATAATAATGTAGAAGTAAATATAGCCATATAAATAAAATTGGCATTATTGTTTAATTAGAATAAATACAAATTCATGTAGAATTGTATTGTAGCAAATACAGGGCCATTTGAATAATTGCAAATTACATAAATTGCATATATTCGTGTAAATTACACTATTTGACCAGTGGGAATTTGCAATTAATTGCTGTAAAAGTTTATATAAGTAGGTAGAACTATCATGATGAAATTAAAATTATAAAACAAATACTAAATACAAATGAAAAAAACTATCTTTATTTATGGCCCTTTCAATAACACTACATTCAACAGCCATGCATAGTTAATGCATGGTTATTTTTACAACAATGTATTCTGCTCTGAGAATCACAAAAATTTGTCGAGAATGTCATGAATTTCAGTTATACATATATAACCAATGAGCTATAACCATATGATGTGTCACATATATTCTATTCGGAATGATTTATACAGCATATTGTAACAATTTTTCTTTGGTGTATATGAAAAAAAATGCTTGTAATATTATTATCCTATATGCCAAGATGGTGGCATACCACTGATATATATGTTTAGCATATCTCAGTGAACATTCAAAGACAAAATATATTTCCTCATATAGAATTATTGATAAAAGTTTTATCTTAAAACGACATTGCACAACTCAGTCAACCTCCCTAACTATTTCTTGGCTTTTCAATCTATCTGTTATCAAGTCATATTCGTAGGATCTTATTTATCCACAAGTAAAACAACAACGTTTCTGTATGGAATTATGTTTCATTGAGTTTAAACAGCGTTATTTTACAGCAATGGACATGTTAATTTCCAGAATTTCCAGGGTAAAATCTAGAAAACGTCAATATTTGCTGTTGCATTTATTCACAGCTGTTTGAGTTCTTCATTATCCTTGCATGAGACACTCAACTTGTCTTGAAATCGAGGGTAAAAAGTTCCAAAATGCTTAGATACATGCTGAGTATATCACATATGTTTATTATTGTATTTATCATTATAACTTTAAACGAATAAAATGACATTGAATCCAAATATTTTATACTGTGTTGACTTGTAAATTAAATACAGCATATTTCTCTACTTAATTGGAACTTAGCCCCTCGAATATTTACGTATTTGGCAAAATGTTGTAGGTTACTGTTATTTTTACAATAAGATGCAATTCTTTTTCACTGTGTTTGGCTTTTGTTTCAAGGCTGCCCTGCAAGCCTCTTCAAAAATCTAATTTAGAGACAAATAAGTCACAAAGATTACTAATAATATCCTGAAATCAATGTTTCTCACATTAGATATCAGATGGAACACTGTGTTTTAAAATAAACTCAAATTTTGAACATGTACACACCTAATCAACAGCGTTTGTCGGTGCGCCATCTGGTGCCAGAAGTGAGAAACATTTTTGTTTAAAAGGTATATTACCTCAGTTAGTCCATCTCTTGTTTTTGCTGAACACTCCACATATTTTTCGGCTTTGATCTTATTTTTCAGTCTTTTACCATCAGACACAGTCAGAATATCTGACTTTGTGCTGTCTTGTCTCAAGTCAGTCTTTAATCCTTGAAAGTTATGTAATAGAATGTAGTTTTTATGCATGCAGCACAACAATGATAATGGTTTCTATATACAGTATAAATGGATGTACATAATGAACTTTCTTACCAACCAAAATAAGAGGTGCTTTTGGACAATGGTGCTTTACCTCCACACTCCACTTGGTGGAAATAT
Source organism: Glomeris marginata (assembly GCA_034696005.1). Lineage (NCBI taxonomy): Eukaryota > Metazoa > Arthropoda > Diplopoda > Glomerida > Glomeridae > Glomeris > Glomeris marginata. The sequence continues at coordinate 11,045 of JAQFZQ010000802.1, forward strand.
TGTCATATGATGTCTTGGAATCGACACTGTAGCATAACAGGAAGACATCAGTCTGCCACACAAAGCACAAATATACATATGAATATCACTTTCAACATATATTATGCATATTCCATTGTTTAGCAATCACAAAAGCTAAATTGTTTATGACACAAATACAATGAAGTGTATTCAGAGTTCATGTGAAATCTAGTGAAAACCTGGGAATATTGTATTTGATTATTTTTGTTTCAGTTTTAGCTTTAATCTATATTATTTTTGATGGCTCAAAATTAAAATATATATCTAATAATGTAAAATTACACCGATTGTGTAGTAAAATAAGGATTTTCTGCTAGGTATAGTACTTGGAATTTACAGTTAAATTTACAGAAACAATCTTGATGTGAATTGTTTCTTGTAAATGAAATATTTCTATTGTTCATGAATATAAAAAATAACAATAATGTGCACGTGTTACATAGTGTAGTGAATAAATTAATAAATATAAATTAATAAATTGAAACAAACGTTTGGATAAGACAGAGGCCTCAATCTTTCATAATCCTCTTGACCAGCTGTGTCCCACAGTGTCATGTTAACTGTCAAATCTCCTAATTGTAGCATCCCAGCATAGTTTTCAAAGCTGATAATGAAATAAAAAATTTAACATATATACCGGCTATTAAATATCAAATGTCCGGATGTTCTTAAATTAATAAGAAATATTGAAATATGAGCTGTATGTTGCAAACTTTATATTTGTATATAGTATAAAAGATTTTATTACAGAAAATAAAATGATGCATTGAAACAGGTAAAAATAAATATTAACAGAGTTTGTAATAATGTAATAAATATTTGATGATTTTAATTTAAAGATCTGACACCTGTACTGCTATAAGTAAATACACAAAACTCAGACAGAATATTGTATCTCTTTATATCATGACATGACAGGAAAACTAAGCTATTTATGATTTTTGAATTAGATTAATAATTCCCAGAACGACTCGCACCTCTTTATTTTATAATACTGTTGCACAGAATGACAACTGAAATTAAAGATATAGATTGTGTGTATCTGCTATTCAGCAATTTCCGGATCATAGTTCAGCATGCACTATGCACAAAACAATGCATGCAAATACGCAGAAATTAATCTTTAAAAAATGTCAATAATCCTGGTTGCAATAATATTAGTGTTCAAATAAATATCTAGTTTATTACTTATATATGGCAACAGTCCTAATAAAGTTAGCTTACACAGTCGGTACATATTCCTCTGGAAAGGTATTTGTTGTGTATGCCATCAACAAACAAGTCTTTCCAACTGTTCCATCTCCCACAACCACAATCTTGATTGGTCGATTTCTTGCTGTCATTTCTGTTGCTAGAAATGCAAAAGGGGTTATCCATTTATTATGTTACAAATTGTCAATTTGTTTCTCAATTGTTACAGTATAATGTATAATCATGCATCAGCCAATACAGTTAAAAAGTATTCACATATAATTGTACAATGTAATGCAAATATACTAGAATTTTAAAAAAATAAGGATATAAATATATTTGGAGTTCATCCAAAACATCCTTCAGCATATTAAAAATACATAAACAATTGAGGTTAATACCTTTTTGTTGCACCAGTTTCCTTTTGCTTATTTTTCATTTCTGATTTGTAATATAATTGTAGGCCTGACTACTAAATTACATTAAATTGTTTTATAACAATAAATATAATAGTAATTACATTCAGGAATACATTGATTTTTAGATGCCTAGGTTACTATGCAGTAATATAATAAACTCTGCAAAAAATGCAATGAAAATGTGAAAATTTAGCAACAAAACTTTTCAGAAATATAGTATATAGTAGCAATATAATTAATATTAGTATGACCTACAGAGTAATATAATGGAAATGAAAAACAACTTACAAAATGGCTCCAAATGCTTTTATATGTACATGCAGTAAAATATTTATCACATAAGTGGTACCAACAGACTGTACTAACGTAATCTGGATATAACGCAATGCAACCTGTATATCTAGTATAAAGATATAATATTTCTTTTTCCTGGAAAGATTTATTTTCTTTTATTGTTTATCGGTGTGTTTATGTGAATTTTTAAGTTGCTGGGTGAACATTATATTGATGGAATTAAACTGGATAAGTAACTAACATTAAAACGAATACTGCATATATATTATATTATTATAATAGATAATAATAAATGTTACATGTTTCTCCCAGTAATAGGTAATACATTTAAATGTGAGAATTTTACATGTATCATAAAAACCAATAAAACATTGGAAACTCAAGGAAAACAACCTTCATTACTTGATATGAAACCTGTTGCAGTGACATTATTAAAGTATAAAAATCGTACAGTTATAGGATACAGGTTATAACGTTATCCAGTATATTTACAACTTTATGAAGTTGTACTAATTTTTAGAGTTCTATATATGGCAATTTATCTACAATATTATTTTCATCATAAAATAAAGTGGTTCATACTTTTTTAGGGATTAAAGAACGCAAAATTCTCTTTCCTGTTTATGGTGGGTTTATTTTTAATTATGTAAAATGAGCATAATAAGTGTCCCACTATTATTTTAATTTGCATAAATTACCATAACCAGAAATGATTTAATTACTATGTAAATTGAGTCTAAATTACATGTTTCTTACTGTTGAAACATTTCTAAAATATAATCTGCTGTTCCTATAATAAGTTATATGTTTATAATTTTATAAGTTTTGATAAAACATTTTGACCTATTTTTGTGCCAACAATATATATTGTACAATAAGGAAATATTTTAAGAATTGCCAGATGACTTCCCTTGAAGTCCACTTATCATATTTCTCATCTAGCTTAACTTGAGGAAGTTTTAAAGAGCAACATTTGCGAAGGCCAGTTGCAACAATTAACAAGTTGTAAATATAAAACTTGAAAAAGTTGGCTCGATAAACATAAATTCTGAACGTCCCCTTCTGAATAAGCTCATTCTGATAGATAACGATGACGTTACTTGCTTTTAAATTTCTCAAATACTAGCCAAACCCCCGAATCTTAAGCCTTGTGACATTACCATTGTGTTTCAGAATACAGCTCATTGGGGATTAGTAAGTAATGCGCATGCGCCATTAGTAACACACTTATGTTTATAGTATACATTATTATTCACAACTTTTCCCAAAGTTTTCTGACACACCCAGTTTACAGTGCGATTTCACTTTCGTTCACAGTTCAAAGATAAGACAATACTTTTTTCATGAAAACCACAAGAAGGAATATTAACCCAAAGTTTGAACTGTTACAACCAACCCCAACATGGGGTTAGTTGTAAACTTTGTAATTAGTACTAAAAAATGAAAGAAATAAGTATATATTACTTACCAGTCAGTTTTAGACACTTATTCCAGAGTGAACAGTATTAAAAGTGAGTTTTGCTTGAATGCCAAATGACAAAAGGAGTCAGTAGTTTGACTTATTTAAGAGGTGGGTAGTGGCACATCCTATTTCCTTGGCCACTTCCTTTAGAAATCCCATGGAAGGAGATGGTGTTGCCAACATACACCAACAATTGGAGTGTGTGACAGAAGCAGCACAAGAGTGCAGCTAAGTCATTACGTCATCTAATATTCGACTCCACCCCACTAGTGTGTACACCCCTATACAAGAGTGTTTCCAGTCACATGTGTACGTCATCTCTTCATGTTATCTAAGTCCTTCAAACACACACACTCACACCATTGCTCACACACACATCTAACAGGATTTTTTCTCCTCCTTCTCCTTCCTTCTTTTTCTATAATGATAATGTAACTTGATCCAACAACATCATCATTTCTATACCCTACACCCTGAAGTGGCATCATCTGTTTTTGGCCATTAATAGAAGACATTGTGTCAGTAATAGGAGGAAAACAACTGAATGTGACAGTTATTACAGTTATTGGACAGGAAAAGATAAAAATAATACTCAAGTGTGTAGACCTGTTTCATGTGTATTTGCAATGTGACATATGTGACAGAAATAAACTTACTCATTGTATGGAATAAATATTTTTGTTGTGGTCTACACAGAGATCTTGCAAGTAGAAAATTGGGAGAATCTTGTATGTTTAATAAGATGTAAAATATTGTGGAAAAGTTTCTGAAATAGTAGCTGTTAATTATGAAGTATTTTGTGCATAGAAATAAGATTTATATGATAATAATCGGAATAGTTCACTCTATCTTCTTACAAATTGAGTTTTTTTCTGTTTAGATGTGTTGAACTTGCATACTGCATGGTCCGAAATATGAAACCGTGATAAAAAGAAGTAGAATTTGGAAATTTCCTGACAAGTGATTCTTCACTCAACAGAAATGCAAATGGGGCCAAATGAAAGGTAAGACCCTTCTTTTGTTTCATAAATTTTATTTCACCAGTTTATGTATTTATAATCGATTTATATACAGTATGTAATAAGAGTATTTCGATCGTTAGTTTGGAACGCCGCCCTGGTGGCGGATCGCTGAATGACATACACAAAGCATGTCACCTTAACAATTAGGGGGTGATCCATCAATAACATTACAATTTTGTTACTAATGTAGGGATATATCTATTTCACAGTGCAGTATTGAAATATTTACTGCAGTATACTATAAATGTACAATAATAACAAATGCTTCAGACATGGTATTCAGTAAAAAAGTATTAATTTTCACTAAATTGTAGAACTTGCAAAGGAAAATGAACATTTTGAGAATCGACTGGATTGAATTGATATACGTAGATAAGCCTAGGTAACTTATTAATATATGCTATTAGTGTCCTATTTTATCTAGGACTGGTATTGATTATTTGGTCTTTTGTGAGAGATGTCAGTCCTTTGTCTGGCCTGAAAGATGTCGGCTGTCTTATTGTGGTTGAAAGGTCAATATGTTATATGTATATGAATGAAGATTCATATAGGGGTATACATACAGGACAATAGAAACTTGTATGATATTCTAGCCAACAAAGTTATTTCCTTATTAGAAATTTTAATCAACATCTAGATATGTATGACAGCTAAACAGATAAAAGATTCCGAGTTTTCTCATTATTACATACAAAATCCATATGCAATTTAATACAGATAGTGTTTATAATGTGGACTCCATCAATATTGATATCTGTTTGAAGCAACTTATATTAATTTTATCATAATTTCAATTATGGAGCTCTGTTAGAGGTTACCTTTAATCTTTCAGCAGTTTGCATTGTATTTTCAGTTATACATGTAATCAATATTTGTGCTATTATAGTACATGTGTATTTTATTCAGGAAAAATAAATACAAATCAATTTTTAAAAATTCTGGTTGAATTGAAATTTCAATTATGTACATTTCAATTTACATGATGGCGATTGCAACTAATTAAATGCCCATATTCTCCCAACTTTGCGATTTTTTACAAACGATTGGATTAGAATTCCGTAATATACTTAATCTTGAATTAAACAGTGTTTCTCTTCACATCACATGCAATTTATTTCATATTTGTATCATTTCCTTATTTATTAATACATGGTGTTTCAAACATGGGCATTCTGCCATGCTTCCATGTGCAATCGGACCCCACCAGGGGCGCCCCGATAGGAAAAATAATTTGATGCTCCACCTTAAACGTGCAAAAACTCCAAAACAAGATAATTCCCCCAGGGAACTAATGCAGCAATTTACTGTACTATTTGTGAACAATGTAATTTCCAAATGCTGCTTTAAAGCACAATGTATGAACAATGAAATCCACTCTTCATATAACTAGACAACCCCCCTTTAATGCAAATTTCTATAACTCTATTCTATTTATTTCAAAATGGATGCATGTATACATACTCCTATACAACAAAATAGTTTGGCACACCCATGAAAAAGTTCTGATGACCAATTTATCCTAAATGGCAATAAGCACTTCCTTGTGGCCATCTCACAATCAGCTGCACAATAATATTGGTATATCTAGCAAAACAACTCAGTACTGTTTAGTATTGCAATGCAAGACCTGTATATGCTCTGCATCTGCAAACTTAGCAGTACTTTAGATGACAGTGGCAAGGAAATACATTGGGTTTACGAGGCGTCACCAGCATTACCCCCCATCAGGTCCAACTACATCACAATGACCATTCTCTGGGCCAGGAAACCGTTAAAAGGCCCTGAAAGGCGAGGTCGCATATAAACAACTCCTTGCATCTACTAGTAACACCACATGACTGTTAGTTCCAGGTGCACAATGGCCATAAATCCAGTTCCAAACCTGGTTCTGAGCAAGTGAAATTAAAGTCAAGCTACAAATAGTACCCTTGGTCATAACTCTTGCCTCTTATATATCTAAAGTACACTGTAGATGAAAGCATATGGTAGCGCCATCTATAAGAGAAACTGCTGAGAAACTTGACAGGATTATCAGCATAAATTATGGATACAAATAGCAAAATATTTATTAATCAGGCACACATAAATCAATTTATATTTTATTATATAGTATTTTTAATTAATTTAATATTTCTGCATGTGCTAATTTAAATTATGTTTGTAGAGTATGCTGAAAGCATTTAAAATTTGTTGTATGAATATCTAGTACACCAAGTGACGTATTTCATTGTATTTTAATTTCTCTTTGACGCTTTTCCGCAAAAAAATGATAATAAATAAAATTTACCGAATTTCTATTATTTAATATTTCAACACATGGCAGTTATAAATTCCAGATTGGCCCTTACAAATTCAACACATGCAACTGTTCACAATTTAGTTCTAGCAAGGTTTTAGACCAGGATGTTTTCGATACAAAACGTAACAAAATTTTAGATTGGACAATTTTACATCAACGGTGGCAAAATTTTATTTCTTCATCAGCTGGGGAAAATGACTCCCGCAAAACACCCGCCCTAAACTCTAATCTAATTGTGGCCAATTTTGACTAGGCTGTTGCCCCTCATGCACATGCATCTAGACAACGTCTGTCTCTCACCCGAACCTGCTTTTCGGTACAGAAAAACAAGACATGTTATACATAACTATAATACGTACACAAATTCCTTGCTGAAATACATGTAATTGGACTCTTCGTAATGTTGTCAACGCGAATACGGTCAAATAGGAGCCGTTAAAACTGCATTCAAACCCTTGCTGTATATAAATCGAGGTAAATCTTTCTAGCTTCTTCTTCTCCTTCTTAAGTGCATTCGTGATAATTTCCAAACCGAATCTGCGTGTCGTCTAAAAAGTTAACCGCAGAAACGAATCTCGCTCGCTCGCTCTTCGTATAGTTGCAGAAGAAAAGGGGAAAACAAGTTATACAATATAAGTATCATTGGCTCCCGGGGAAATCCATTCATTGAAGGATTTGGCATGGCTACAATCGGCGTGGCACTTGTTTTTATCGTATCGTCCGAAACGATTGCAAAATGATTGACCACGTCGCTGTAAATCTCATCAAAAAAGCTTGCCGTGCTGCAAACCAAATTTTTGCCCATATTCCAGCTCGACCACGAAATAACCAGATATTACATTGCACAGAGCTACATACGGTGTAAATCGACTCCATAACGTGTAGCTGCAGATAGTAATATTCGACTCGGCTACATTTTACAATAGAATACACTTTCGTTGCCTGCGCTTCTGCGGCTCGGGTCGCAGCACGGCCCTCACGGATTCGTCAAAAACCTGCAAACCCAACAGAAAAGCATATCGTTTATCTTCTTCACTCTTGTACACTATCATCGAATTAGTACTCCCATACCTGCTTCAGACCACGTTGGGTAAGAGCCGAGCATTCCAGGTATTTCACTGCCCTAATCTTTGAAGCCAATTTCTGACCCTGTTCACGCTTGATAGGTGTCAATCCCTGTTCACCCAACAGCTGCAAGGTCTCTTTATCTTCTCTTAAATCGATCTTTGTCCCTGTGTATCAAATGGAAAAGTGAATGACAATCTTATTTAGGTAATATTTTAGGCCGTAGTTTACAACTTACCAACTAAAATGATTGGCGCATCTGGACAGTGATGTTTTATTTCCGGATACCATTTGGAAGTGACATTTTCAAAAGATGATGGACTTATTACACTGAAGCATATCAGGAAAACATCCGTCTGAAATCAAACGATATTATATTACATACTATACTACTAATATTATAGCATGTAGGTTAATGTGCAAATGAAACACAAAGTCTATCTATATGAACATCAGTTTTTTTAGTATACTTTTTTCCCCATTCTGGTGGTAATGGGGGACATCATGCCACATTCATTTTTTAGAGTCATTTTCAAATTGTCATAAATTTACCTGTGGATAGGACAGTGGTCTAAGGCGATCATAATCCTCTTGGCCTGCAGTATCCCACAATCCCAAACTAACTGGAATACCATCACACATCATAGCTGCTGAATAGTTGTCAAACCTGGAAAATATTTACAGAGTGAAAAATTGAATAGCCCATATTTCTTTAAATATAGAAAATATATTGAAGAAAACTCACACTGTGGGGACATATTCTCCTGGAAAGCTGTCAGTGGTGTAGGAGATCAACATACATGTTTTACCAACTGTACCATCTCCGACCACTACACACTTGATTGGGCGCCCAGACGACATCTTTGGTGCGTCTCAAAGGGGCTGCAAGCAGAGTACTTCAATGAAGAGAGGGCTACAAACGGTACGAAACGAGGAAAAAGGAAACGTGCATTTCATCACTACATTTCTCCGAATATTCACTTTTCCTGGCACGAGTCACGTATATTGTATATATATATATACAGGCTACCCTTGCCTTCAAAATACACCATACAGAACACAAATGTTAGGCCTATATCCTTTTATGACACAAAATATTTACCACGCAATACTTTTATTGCGCGGCGTGCATTTTCCAACGGGTGACGTCACCAACATTGCGTACTTTAACGTCACACGCAAGAGAATTGCATGAGAATAGCTGTAATGATTCATCGGCAACTTTTGAACGTAATTTTGATTCGAACGTAAATACCCCAGAGTTAATAATCGGTGTAATTATCCTGGTAATTACCGTAAAAGAACATTAGGTTTTTCCAGATTAGATAAAGTAAACATCATATCAGAATTTTAATTTTAATCGGTGTGAATATTGCGAAACGCAATTGGAGCAGATCACTCGTGCAACTTTCTTGCATCGGACTGGATGGCGAGCAACAATCAATCACGTGACTTCGCAAAGTCTACGGGTTGCGTCATCGTCAGTTGCGTGTCAAATTTTTCTTTGCAATAAAGTTGCAAGAGAATTAATTCCGCTCTAATTGGCATTTTCACAAAGCGAAATGAAACGGGAAGCTTTTCCTTAGAAACGCAAGATCTAAATATTGTTTTGCTTCGAGACATCACAAAGCAGATGACAATTTCAGCTGCATTGATGGGATTTACAAAAAAACAAATTAAAACCAGGACAGGTCGGACATACAAAAACGACAAAACAGTAAACAACACATCCAGGATAATTACCGCGTTGATTTCATCTTGTTTCATCAATGAAATTTCAAAATTACTACACAATTAACGTATATTTACCATCGATATCTGGCAGACGTACCCACGCGAATAAAACGTAACCATGTTGCCAAAAGCCTGCGTCCCAATTATCCTCATCGCAATATTCTCTTGTCAAGTTGGCCTTGCGTGCAACAGAGGATCACGTGACCCGCACAAAACACATTACGGACCGACCCGCATATTGCAGAACGTTTAAACTCGTGCAAGAGTATTGCACGCCACGCAATATAATATACCCTTGGCAATATCGAATAAGGCGATCTGTCAAAATTATTCTTTGAGGAAAACAAATGCACTTTATTTTATATAAATAGACTGAATTACACACATACGTTGTTTCCAAGCATTTATTCGGAAAATAACCGCCAAAGCGGTGTCAGAATTACAAATAAATAATTATTACAAGCCGGTTTCGATAAATTTGGCTCATGGCCGTGCGCTACCACCGGTCAAATTTCTAACTATAATTTGTTTGAGGCGGCAAATTCAAATTACAAAACTACATGTTTTGTACGCAATTGCAACGAACTGTGGTTGTGTTTCTACAATAATATTATGACAACATTTTATTACGACACGTTTTTGTGCTGCATCATTATTTTTAAAGCGATTAATTATTCGCAATGTACGTATGTGCCAAAATTAAGTGACAGCTAATCATTGTAGTTCGCGCTATCGCCGCTGGCAGTGAGCGGCGCTTGTGTCGCATTGCAGTTGTTTATAAAGGACGCTGGCTGGACAAATTTTCTCTCTGCACTTGGCATTCTGATTAGAAGTGCTGAATTTTTGCCGATAACTGTTTAAATTGTTATTTTGCCCAAAATCGAAGATGGCAATCAGGAATCCAGAAGTGAAATACACGCAAGTGAGTGACATTTTAATTCGATCTCGTTTACAATATGATTAATTGCATATTCCAGTTAATTAATTTGTTATATAACTAGTACATTTGTGACCTTGAATATGTTTGGCAACAAGTTATATAAACTCGTCTATTTGGCGCCGGGTGAAAACCGGTTATCCGTGTGCAGTCTAGTTTAATTTATAATAAATTTATACAAAATTATATTTCTTTAAATTGTGCAGATATTCATTAACAACGAATGGCACCAGTCTGTGAGTGGAAAAACATTCCCAACCGTGAATCCTTCAACTGGGGTGAAAATAGTGGATGTCCAGGAAGGTGACAAGGTTTGTATTTCATGCATAACAATTATTATAATATGTATATAAAATAGCTGATGGAATTGCATTCGTCCAAGGAATTGCAGAGTGTTTTTCATGTTAAAAGCTTCCTCCAGGGGGCTGTGTTTCGCCGCCATTAAGATGCTGTTATAATTATAACATTATTCCAGATTAGTCTGATTAATGTGCATTTATATGTAATGCATGGGTTTCTATAATTCCTTCCAGATGGACATTAAATAAAAAAACCTGCCTACATTTTATTTTAAATATTATCCTGCTTGTTTTTAATCGAACTGGAGCTGTTATGTAACATGTTGAATAATGAAAATAATTCATCAAGAACTGTGCACTAATTTTATGGTTTTTGCCAAGTACTTAGTATTTGTATATAATAGCAACATTTTTATCGGTGTTCAAAAGATCTGTCCTGCAGCTACTGTAAAAGTGCACTGAAAAAATCCTTATCAAAACTACTTTAAATTTGCTCTGTTACCTGATGGACTCCATGCCATAGTAACAGAGGGTCAAAGTTGAGTCTGTTTTAATTCTATCATTTTCCTGGTCTGTGTTTTGATATTTCTGTCATGTGTAACTAATGGCACCTGTGTACTGACAAAAATGCTTCAATGCAAATTATATTGTTTGATAAACATACAAAGTGGTTTGCTGAAATGGAGATAATTTTTGTTGGAACAAATTCATGGAGCACGTGGAAAACTCTGTTCAGGATAACCTTGGCAAAATATTTAACAAGTGAATGATAAGACCGTGCAAGACGAACTTGAGACTGACCTCTGTAATGAAATATAATGATGTGAATTGATGTCTATTAATAATTATTATCTCTATAATCCAAATGAAAATTAATGTGGTCCGATATGGTTCACTGGAACTATACAAAGTGCAAAATATAGTTGACAATAATGAATGTATGGAATTCAATATTTTAAAATGTATGTTTGTGTGTGGTTCTGTTTTGAAGGCCGATGTAGACAAAGCTGTGGCAGCTGCCAAGGCCGCATTTAAACTGGGATCAAAGTGGAGGACTACTCCAGCCTCTGCCAGGGGTGTGCTCCTCAACAAGCTAGCAGACCTGCTGGAAAGAGACTCTGATTATTTGGCTGTATGCATATCATTGTATATACTAATTTATACCATTTATACAGAGTTCAAGGATAACTACACACTGCATGAGTTGCAACATTAATGACAGTTTAGATTGATGCCACATTTTATGAGAGCGATTAAATTACTCTGGTAATATTATCTTAATTTAAAAATAGTACATCCTGCATGGAAATATACTGACCTGGAAAATGTATCATTTGTGACACTTTACATAATTTCGTTTATAGATTTCTGCTGTTCCTCTTATTTGCTTGGAACAAAATACCAATTAAGCATGAGACTTGAAATTCAATGGTTTATTTCACTTATTCATCAGTTTTTAGGGGATTAATATAGTTTATATCACTATCTTTAACTTTATGTATTTTGTGTCCTGAAAAAAAGTGATAAATATCCTTGAGAATACTGAAAATATACTGGAGTTTTGAGGTGAAAGATTAATAGACGCCTTGCTATAGTATATTAATTATTTTGTATATATTTTGGGGCCGAATAAGTGATTCTCTGACCCCTCTAATAAACTAGATAATGATAACTCTTCAAACTATGCAGTGAACTCTTGTTATCATTGAACTCCATTCAGACATATAACCGCTTGAATAATAATCAAAATATTCCGATATGAATTGTATTACTATATTGATGTTATTTAATAGAGTTTGGAGACTTTGGACAATGGAAAACCTTTTGCTGAAGCCAAGTTTGATGTAGTTGTCTGCGTCAACACTCTTCGTTACTTTGCCGGTTGGTCTGACAAGACCCATGGCAAAACTATTCCAGCTGGTATTTACATAATAAACTATAATTTGCCCATTTATTATACTTCATTTAAAACAATAAATTGTTAATTTCAGATGGAGATGTATTCAGCTTCACTCGAGTCGAACCAATTGGTGTTTGCGGCCAGATCATTCCGGTAAAATATCGATCGCATGAACCATATATGTACTTGCATTATGTACTGTATATTGAACTTAATTTACTTTTATAAATTACAGTGGAATTACCCACTCTTGATGGCAGTTTGGAAAATTGGGCCCGCATTGACCACCGGCAATACAGTGGTTCTAAAACCCGCAGAACAGACTCCACTGACAGCCTTGTATTTGGCTTCTCTGATCAAAGAGGTAAAATTGTTATATTAAAACGGGAAATGGACAGTCTATATATGTAGTGTTTCAATTTATTTTAAGGTCGGATTTCCTCCCGGAGTTGTGAACGTTGTTCCTGGTTACGGCCATACAGCAGGAGCTGCCATATCCGGTCACCAGCATGTGGATAAAGTTGCCTTTACTGGTTCTGTCGAGGTTCGATGAAAAATGTAGCAATTTTACTGATGTGGGATATAATAATAGTTGGTTTTCAAACGAGTCAAAATATTTCAGGTTGGTCAGATTATTGAGCAGGCAGCGGGAAAGAGCAACCTGAAGAGAGTGACTCTGGAACTTGGAGGAAAGAGCCCATTGGTCGTTTTCCCTGATGCAGACTGTAAGCAAATGTGTCAATGTTTGGTATATAATCTGAGGAATTTGAACGAACAGACCGTAATGCATTTATTTTGCAATTTAGTGGAATATGCAGTTACAACTGCGCATGCAGCCCTTTTCGCTAATCACGGCCAGTGTTGCTGTGCTGGGACTAGGACATTTGTGCACGAGGACATCTATGATGCATTTGTGAAGAAAAGCAAGGTGCTGGCTGAGAAACGTAAAGTTGGAGATCCTTTTGCTGATGGTATAGAGCAAGGACCACAGGTGATTGGATAATTTTGTTGAATTTCTAAAAAAGAACTTTTGTTAGCCATCCAAGGCTTTTATTTAATTCATGAAGCAATGAGGTCAATAACATTAATTTCGTTATTAATTTCATTTTAGATTGACCAAATTCAGTTGGACAAAATAACCGAACTTGTAGAATCTGGAAAGAAGGAAGGTGCCAAATTGCAATGTGGTGGTGCACGTTTTGGCACCAAAGGTTATTTCTTCCAGCCAACTGTCTTCTCGGATGTAACTGACAACATGAGAATCGCCAAGGAGGAGGTATAATGTCCAGATTAGAAGGATTTCTCTCTTTCTACCATGAGATAAATTGTGAAATTATTGTATTGACAGATTTTTGGACCAGTGATGCAGATCCTGAAATTTAAGACCTTGGATGAGGCCATTGAGCGATCCAATGATACCACATTCGGGTTGGCAGCTGGCGTTCTGACAAATGATTTAAATACCGCACTGATGTTTGCTCAAGGCGTTCAAGCGGGAAGTGTCTGGTAGGTTTATTTATCCCATCATATAGGTGAAAATGCACAATCCTGACCTAACTTTATTGCAGGGTTAACACTTACGACTACGTGACTCCACAGACTCCATTTGGTGGCTTTAAGATGTCTGGCCATGGCCGAGAGCTGTACGTGCTTTTTCTATGATTTTGTCGTAATATGTGGTTTGAAATACAAATTAATGTTTGTTTATTTTACAGTGGTGAGGACAGTCTTAAAGAATACTTGGAGATCAAGACTGTAAGTGTTTTAAAGATTGTGGTAAAATAATATATGAAAGTATGGTTAATTTTGAATTTTATTTATAGGTGACTGTCAAAATCCCACAGAAGAATGCATAAAATGCATATACTATATTCGCATGCACATGACATTCTGAATTGGTGCATACTTTTAAATGTGCATGGTGCTTATTTTTGGAATAAAAGCTTTTGCATTCCACTGATGAATGAATGAATTGATTTATTTCATACCCACAAGGGTTTTGAAAGGGGTTTACAATTAGCATTCCACTGATGTTTTGTACAATAAGATAATATGATTATACTTTATACCATCTGTTCATCCGATTTTATATTTTTAATGAGTCGGTCGACAATGTCTTCGGTTGACATGAAATGTACAAATGTTAACATGATTTTCTGGATTTTAGCGATTTTACTTTGAACGCTTGCAGTGCATCTGTACATGGATGAGTGAGGTGTCTAAGCTGCATCTGCAAATACGCATCCGAGTGAGGTGTCTAAGCTGCATCTGCACATATGCGAGTGTGGTGTCTTCACTGGAAGTTGCGGCGCTCCGGCTAAAAGCGATATTCATCCGGGACCTTCTTCGTTTACCTTTCGAATGTCTCCAGCAGTTTTTACAGTAGATTTATCGTGAAATGGGGCCTAAAAAGGCAGCATCTAGTTCAAAATCGACTTCAAAAGGAAGTTCAGCAGATGCAGAATCGAAAACTAAGCCTGCCAAAGGCGGCGGTACAAGTGTAAAGGTTATACCTTTTTTGTGATCGAGTGTGCACAAAACTTCGGTGCAAAATTGCGTTATATGCAATGTGCTTGCGCACCAGTCTTTTGTGTACACGATTTTGCATGGTTTCTTCATGATGTAATTGAAAACTAATGCAATAATATTACATTTCAGGTTAGACACATACTCTGCGAGAAACAGTCGAAG
>JAQFZQ010000803.1:0-26329 GCA_034696005.1 Glomeris marginata
AAGTTTTCCCACTTAGGACGCCATTTTTCGAACGTTTTTTCAGCCAATGACAGAACAATGAAAATGGTCAATTCATTCTAAGTGTATTCTATGACTGTATGATTGCAATTTTAAATGTGAATCATTAAAAGCCAATATGTGCAGTTAGAATATACTATTATTTAGTGTTCAATGGTTGGCATTATAAATAGATATTGGACATCTGACATACAACTACAACTATTAATATTCTATGAATTATTGCAAACAAAAGTGAAAACTGCAAATATAAATGCATGAAAATATACTTATGACCCCAAGAAATATTTCTACAACAAATTTAGAACTTCAATGTCCACATATACAATGCAATGCTTTTTTCTGCAATAACATTATCAAGAATTTTGCAAGTTTCTTTCATAATCAGCCTGAGGTAGCAAATAAAACTCACGCAAGCGCAGTATAAGTCTGTTGGCTAAAATGCCGAGTTCGGGCCTGGTGGGCGTGGCCAGGACGTGGTTATTATCCTCCCTCGTGGCCGTGGACATCCACAATTGTGTGGGGAAGCTGTGTGAAGAGAGTTTGAGAACTGCAAGTGGGAAACATTGGCACAGTTTATTCCATGTGAGAGAGATTTAGAAGAAATAACCATTGGAAAGTTGATATTTTTTCTGACAATGAGCAGAAAAAGTGAAATAATATTGGCAATTTAATTTCAATTCACTTCAATAATAAGTTGGAAAGGAACTTGATATTTGAGAACACACAACAATGGACTAAAAACCGGCGAGGACAAAGTTTCAAACACCACAAACTGTTTATCCCCATTGACAGTTTGATCCTTCGCCAATGATGGCCAAGTTTTGGTGTTTAGTGTTGTTTGCAATGTTAGTGCAACTGCAAGATGATGCCTTTGCAGCAAACAACTTGCAATTGCAGAAGGTATTCGAGCAACTGCTAGATGTACCATCAGGAGAGCCAAACAACCATGGTCAGGCACCGATTCCACAGTACATGATGGAATTGTATGAACGATTGCGCAATGGCCACATTGGGTCATGGAGTGGCAGCAACAAGAGCAGTGACATTGTTCGCAGCATTTCACCAATGAAAGGTAAACTTTGAAATCAAATCACTAAATTCTGCCTAGAACAGTTATTATAATGCAAGTTCTAACATTCTGCATAAGTATATATGTATGCTATATCCCGCAAATTCGATTTACAGGAAAGTTTGCATATTTGATAATTAACAATTTAGTGGTTCCAAATCATGTCATTTCTTCTTTGTGGGTTAACATTTTACAAGACTGTGAATCTGTTCTGAGTTTTCAATTTGACATAATCTAATGCAGTGCAAAGTGAAGTGCAATCTGTCTATGGTGGAAATTTTCTCTGGTGGAAACCTGTCTATGGTGGAAAATTTGACATTTTTTGGGACCATAGACTGCATGATAAGTGTTTTTGTAAACCTCTCTATGCTGGAAAATGTGTTTATGGTGGAAGGTTTCCCAGTCACTTGAGATTCCATCATAGATATGATTTACTGTAATTAGAAACGAGGACCTAATTCTACAAAATAATCCCACCTTTCTGTAACAAATTTCTATATAAATGATTACAGTAGTTTATTTTTCTTGTCCTCGATAAAACTGTGTAAACTTGCTTTAAAATATATATTTATGTATCTACTTATTTATTTGAATTTATAAACATCTAATATACAATTGATTTTAAGCAGAATATAATAATGGTTTTGTTGTCCATACACAAATAATCGTGCTGAAATCTAGTTAAAAACAGATGCTTAATAAGTTTATAAATATTAAAAATATGTGATATCTATGGCTTAAATTATTCATTGAAACCTGTCTATGGTGGAATAGACAGGCTTAACTGTACTTCTGCATTATTTTCGAACATTAAATGTTACTTATTTTCTGTAAAAAACTCAATTTAACTACTTTTGAACAATATATTACAGAATAAAAGATGCATCAAATGTTAGCATGTTAGCATGTTGTGCATTTCGCCGCATCTTGTAGATTAATTACAATTTATTTCCCTTCTAAGTGTTGTTTTATTTCTTATATCAACGTTACATTCAATTAGACATGATGGAAGCTTGGCTAAACAATTAATCTTCGCGTTTCATCTGTTGTTCCGTTCCGCCAATTTAATTACATAATAACACTATATAGAGAACTTTTTATTTTGCCAGTGCAAATTGCTGACTTGTATTTATTTTGAAAATTGCGCCAATAATATGTAGTGAAACTTTTTTGGTTTTGGATGGGAAATGGGGGAAAAAAGAGCACGTTATAATGCGGCTTCATCTAGTTTTTAGTTTGGGAAACAAAGTTTATTAAAAGAGTATGTATTATTTGAAGAAAAAAGAGGGTTGGAATTCAGAAATATCGGTTGAATCTTGTGAATGTGGGTCGCAACTCAATCGCCGCAATCTACTATAGGGATGACAATCATGTTTGGAATTCCTCACAGGTTTTCTGGAAAAACTACTCAGTAAATTTTGCCTTTTTCAAAAATATAATCATCCAAATTGTACATGTAAATGAGCAACTTAATTTTGTGACTTCGTGATATTGCATAATAGATTAATGAAAAGTATGTTACTAACAGGTAATAAAATGTAGAAACCAAGCTGTATATAGAAATACAAAGAAATAAACCCATATCAAGCACTTTATTTTATAACAGATGTTAACTCGGATAACCTCAAAATCCGACAATCTCAGAATCTGATAAAAATCTCTTTTCCATTAATCCCTATAATAACATTTATAGACAGCAATATCCCACAAAGACACAAATCCTAGACAACCATTATCACATCACACTGGTATCAGTTTGTCCTTCAAACTGTATTTATAGCATTTAAAGGTGAACTGACGTTGTTTTGAAAGGTACCCTGAAACTTAACCTATAAACGAAGAAAAACATTTCAGAAAGAAAGTTTTGCAACAAAATCTCTGTGGAAATTAGTAAAAAAAGTTATTAGCACTTCAATGTTTAAAGTTTGCCAAGTTTGCCAGATAGGAGGTCTGGGAACCTCCTAACTTAATAACCCCGGCGAACTTTAAGTTTACTAATTTCTACATGGATTTTGGTGTAGGTACCACATGCTTTCTTCATGGTTTCTCAATCTCAGTTACCCTTTAAATCAGATTTACCAATGCTCTAAATTTAAAATCCAATAAATCTTGCATGATTTATCCTCCATAGATGTAGGTTATAAATCCAGCAATCAATACTTGTAGAGAGTAATACATCTAAGACAAATAATACCTTGTCTTATTCTATTGTCTAATATTCCAGTAGAAATGTTTACCACCATAAGCTAGCTATAGGTTAGTAAGACTTCAGAGTGCAAACACACATTTCAAGGCTGATTTCCAGCGGAAAATTATGTAAAATATAATAAGGAAGGAGTTTTGTTTCCAAGTGTACTATATGCACTTGCCTTGTGATGTGTGTATGCTGCTATTTCCTTTGGTCATATATACTTTTGTGTGTTTCTTACACGCTCATAAACAATGATGTCAGTGCTTTTTTAAACAGTGGAACTAAATCAACATCATATTGTACACAAACTGAGTGAGCAAAGTGCTAAAGGAATTTAAGTGCATTGAAACAGGAAAACAGTGTTAATTAATGTCAATTAGGTTTTTTAATCCTTAGCACCCTTTAGGGCCTATGATAAATTGAAAAATCCATAATCCAAAAAGGTTACTATAGTAAAAAAATGAATATTGTTTTATTTAATTTGGCTTACTCGGAATCTGCATTGCATGTGATAAATATACATAAGAAAGTAATTACAATTAAAGTGATCGGTAATAAATGATGTTGACCTGTTTTGAAATGGAATATACAATTACAATGAAACCTGTCTATGGTGGAACTTTTATTCGGTCCCATGAGATTCCACCATAGACAGGTTTTACGTATTATTATTTATGATCCTTATGTGATTTGAATAAATGACAGATTAAAAATGGTATAAGAAATTTTGCATTTGAAATGTGTGGAAGTCGGTGGCAGCAAAATAGTTTAGTGTGAAGATCCATTCCAAATATTGACATATACTAGGAGCAAGTTTTAGGGGAAAAACAATTGCACACTGGATTGACGATACAGATTGCGTAATATGTTGCATACGAACGTCATTATTGACTTAGCAAATCATATAAAGGCAAGCTGCAGCTTTCGCAGGTTTCCAATATTGATCGAGCGAATAGTGTCAATGAGCTCTGTGAATTCTGCAATAAAACAAAGTCAACACAGGTGCTCAAAAGAGGATTCAGTTGAAATGCCAACCAGCCCTCCCCCCTCCTTGTTTTTTTTACAATTTAACCAACTGGTGAACAACACCGAAAACAACATTAAGTAATCATTTATACATTACATCAGAGTTCAAAAACCAGAAAAATGTGCCACAACATGGCATTTCCAGTGTATATTAAAGGTGAACTGACATGGTTTTGTAAGGTACCCTGAAAATTGACATATACACAAAGTCAAACAGGGAATACATGAAGTGTTGTAACAGAATCTCTGTGAAAATTAGTAAAAAAAAGTTATTAGCGATAGAAATTTGGCGAAATGGCTACGCTCATGCCACACCTCCCATTGGGATTTGCAAGAGTGATTGTTTTGGATTCCATAACACGGTAGTAATACCTGATAACCTGTGTCAAGTATTTTTGAAATCCATTACCTGTATGACCATGTCAGTTCTCCTTTAATTGTAAAATAAATGTACCTTTAACAAACAGGATTGCTACCAAAAACACGTGAAGTAAATTTCCCTGGTTTTCCAGAGCTAGTGATTACACAAACTTTCCAGAGTATATTCTACACAGGTTAAATTTTGCAATAATTATCATTAGCATGTCAGGGAATATCGTATGAAAATCCTGGACTCGTATTAAAATTCAAAGAAATATATATTTTACTGTAAATACTAGCTTGTCTTAATAATTTCAATTTAAACCTTTCAAATTATACATTTATATAAATTTCCCTGAGTTTTCCCTGAATTCTTAGACAAAATCTAAATTTCCTGGGTTATCCAGATTTTCCCTGTTGGTCTGGCAACCCTGCTTAAATACTGAATTATTTTACAGTTTCAAATGCATAAACATTGAAAATTAATTACCTGATTACCTTGTAAAATAACCTAGTCATTGTTTTTCAGCTTTTCTCACAGTGACGATATAAACTAGCTAACAACAGTAATCTTATTAATTTTTTTCTTCGTATATAACATTTTGCAGGAATTTTAGCCAATTTATTATTTTCAGATTTACAATGAAGGAAATACTGGGAAACTACACAGTAATAAATAGCAATACTTTTTTTATACACCCACCAATTTGGAAATGCATTTTTTACAGTTTAAAAGACATTCCTGTGTTATAAAAAGTAGAGTTAATTGAAATTATATTCATGTGCCAACTTCAAGGGAACGAGATGAACAGCATGAAAAAATGTTTTTCCTAAAATTTTGTTTTTGAAAGATTGGTTTCAGAATAAAGTGAAATCTCACAGCCACATTTGTATTTTTTAATTATAATTTTAGGTACTCCACCTGTAAACTGATATTCCTTGCTTAGTTCAAGAACTGCTTCTTGTTGTCTTCAAAACGTCAATATAAGTGTTTATATCTTAAGATGTACCATGTTATCACCAAAGAGTGCCAGGAATGTTGAAATAAAAGAAATTCATAATTTCCCGAGGAAAAAAGCTGCACCACCACTATCTAAAAACTTAAAAACTGGCACGTTTTTCTTTTAGCATTGCATGCAATTAAAGTTCATATTTAGATAGATTGCCCTAGAAAAAATGTGGAATTTTAAATTTCATAATTAAGTGCTGATTTTTCTTTTTCATGAATTTAGATAACTACAATTATTTCCCGAATGATGCAACGTGCACCGAAACAAGGAAACACAATATTGCAGAAGCTGTATAATGAAACCTAAACAATAATAAAATAATGCCCAAACTTCCGCGTTTTAATGTGAAAACATGACAGAAATTATATATAACCACTAAGGGAAATTACACATTAGCAAGTTAATTTAAAAAAGCACGTGTTGAGGGATGAAAACATATTATCTCAAATTTTAATCATAATTGCGAATACATCTTACTGAAAGATATTATCGTTTGAATTACATATGCAAATGTTTACCTTACATAAATTTATTTTATCATTTATTATATGTGAAAGCATTATTGTTAATTACTTTACAAGCGATGAAAGTTTTACAGGAAAAGTTTTTAACATAAGTATTAAAGTTTAAAAGAATATAAGTTACCATATTAAAAATATAAATTTGGAATACTAAACAGGTGAAAAACAGATGATATTGAAATGTCTACAGTGGAAAATTGGATTTATTGGATTAATCACAGCAATCACTATCAAGGAAAATTAATAGTGCTCATAAATACACACCTGAAATTAGGACAATACAAATTAATGTAGGTAATGATAATAAATGTAACCGAACAATTAGTTTTCCCTCCAGGACCCCCCCTATAACAATTTGTCAAAAGGCGATAAACAGCATTGAAATAAAAATAACATGAGAATTTGGAACAAGCAATTTGAGGTTGCAAAACAATTGTTATAAAGTTTGGAAAGAGTTTCTTTTTCTGGTTTTCATTTTGAGGGGGTCTGGGATGTGAATTTGTGCGACGAATATTATTAGCTGAGAATAATAGGGCCTTGAGGGGTTCTTTTCTGCACTGCTTCCGTTTATCAGCATCGTCCATCAAGTTTGTGGAGTGGGGCATGTGCCATGGCCAAAAAAACGCCAATAAGATGAAGGGGGCGTTTCTGACGTCCTCCACCAACGGGTACAAGAACCTCAAGAACCTCAGAAACAGCATTTCGTGAGCAACTACCGACACAAAACTTGAAAAACCTCAAGCCTACATTTTTCTACAGCTCCTCATTACAACTCTCACAGCTCTCCCCTCAAATATGACTTTAGGCAGCCCCAAATTGCAAACTCATCTATATGAAGAAATGCAGTTATTTACTCGCAGCCCCCATACCCTACAAATGTCCCTCTCCCACCTCAACACCTCTAAATCACGCAAACACATGGCAATTTGTCATTCACAGTTGCCACAATTTATGCTCCAACAAACCATCATGACAATCCCCTATAATAAGCTAGCTACCATAGCAGATGCGTCCAAAATGTAACAAGGCTCCACCAAAGAAGATTATACAAGTGTTTACAAAATGCATGTAAGCTTACTGAAACAATTTCATTGGAAATTACCCATATAGTATGCTGAAGTTTAGTACAGTAAGGACAAAATTATACAGGATGTCTACTAAACTTTCATTTCAAAATTTCAGTATATTTCCAGTAATTTCAAGGATATATATAACTTTTTCCACGACACAAAATATTACTTTGTTCAAATGAAATTAGATGATAATTTTTTATTTGGATGAATTAAAAGATACACAAGTATGTTTGGGTCAATAAATTAAAGCAATATGTAAGGAAGTTGCATGTACGAGGGTTCGTTAGAAAAAGTCACTGTAGGCATAAGACACCCATCCCACTGCATGAATCACATTTTTAGTTTAACAATAAGGTTTGTCTCGTGATGAAAGGATTCAATTAATGGATTTTCACCACGGATCATTTGTTTACCAACACTCCTTGCACCTGTTAGATATGGCATAACGCCAATTAAAAAACACAAAACCATGACAAGCTCATTTAGAACCAACATAAGAAAGTCGATTGCTAAGCAGGATTGTAATTTATTATTGACCATTATTTCTGACATGTTCAATAGAGGCTAATTGATAATTCCATTCAAGATACATGATAATTATGTATATGATATACTGAAAAAATTGCAAAGCACATGCAGCAATAATGACCTCCTCTTGGACAATACTGCATGTCATGTGCTATTAATCAGGATAATCATGCTATTCTATAGTAAAACGAAGCTTGTCATGCGATTATGAAGAGGAAAGTCTTTCAACTAATTCATGTCAAGGACGATATACATTCAGTCAGTATCCATATTAATTGGCCTGGTTCAAAATCAAGGGATACCTATCTATAGGTACAATTATTTTGGGACAACAAAGTTTAATGCACACAGTTCCATGTAAAACTCGTTTGTCTCAACCAATCTGAATATAATCTCCCCACTTAGTTGTAAAAACTTTCATGTTACTATTTATAGTTCATAAGAAAATCATGTTAAAGCCGATTCCAGCAATGCTTGATGCAAATTGTGCACAATTTTACTATCAAATCCTGAAGGTTTAATGAACATTTGACAAACATAATCCCTCGCACTTAAAATGGCGTCTAAGGTAGACGAACGAAGCTATGGACAACCAAGCGTAACACAACACTCACTGTGCTGTGCACATGCAACGGAAAATCGGTGAGAAGAAAGAAGTAGTGGAAAAATGGAGAAGGAGAAAAGTTAGGGTGGTTGTTGGTGAAATGATGATGAGGTCTGAAAATGGAGAACGGACGTGGTTCTCAAGATGACCCGACCTGATACTAAAAACTTGAGATACCACCTCTGCAGTGGAGCACATCAACAGTTCCCCCAAAGCTTTTCAGATTGCAAGCAGGAGAACACCTCAGAATCTTCCACTTTTTGTGCATGGTACTATGGCGGTGGTGTCCAATTTCTTCTGCTACCAAATGGACCTTGTTTAAGGATATCGTGTTTGCCTTAAGATTTTTTTCTACGAAAATATAAGATAAGGTCGGCTGTAGGATGCAGTTTTCTTATTAAGTGGCCTAAAAGCATTTTTTGCTGGGGGCAATAAGATGTTTTAGCTACTTTGTTCCAAAATCATTATTGGCATACAGGGGACAGTGTAATTATATTTGCAGAAGTTGCATTTGGAAACATTATTTAAAGGTGAACTGACAAGGTTTTGCAACATGCCCTGAAAAAACTATTGTGAGATGTGTACACTGGTGCGCCTTTTATAAGCTCTGCCATTGGCCAGAAACTGCAGAGGCGCTTGGCCTCATTGGCTGTAAATTCAACATTTTGCCAAAACAGGACACTGTGACACCAGCACGGTGACACCGTCCTTCCATGACGCCCTCTTTAACTACTCGTAACTTTTTGCAACAATTTATACAAAAGTTTTGTTTGCGCCAATCGTTTTATTGGCAAAAATTCTATAGAATTACACACTTTCCAGGGTATATTTTACAAAACCTTGTCAGTTCACCTTTAAGAATCCACCCGAGGTGATATTGGAATCCAACTGAGATTGACGTATCAATGGACCCATGAAACAATACACTGTATACAAGATTGAATAGAAGAAACACTGGATCTGATATTTCAAAAAACTTCATTTGATTCGTTTTAGTAGCATCACACAAAAAAACAGGGTTGCTGGGACAAAAATAATAACTTCTTGTCAAATTCTTCTGGAGAAACAAAATATTGACGGAATTCACCATAGTTCAGAAAAATGAACGTGCTTTGTAAAAAAATAATCCAGAATCAGGTTATACGTTTTTAATTTCACCATTTTTGCAAAATCAACAATAACATCAAAATAAAGCTTCTAAGTTTTTAAGAAATGTTTAATGGTGAAGGTCTTGTGTCAAAATTATATCTGCTAGATCTGATGAGAAGTGATAATAGGAAAACATGACAGCAAAATGATGGAAAACCAAATGTAAATGTCAGAAATTTTTGATTGCTCTACATAGTAAAGTTCAACATTTTAAAAAAATTTTATGGTCCCAAATAATGTTTTAAAGGAAAAAATTAGCAATTAACTATAGGACACTTTCAGAACTCAGTCCTATGAAACCGAAATTTATTATACCCAATAAACAAAATAGCTGACACCATTTTGTTTCATGATTAATGATCTATTAGATAATTCCTTAAATATCAAGATGTAGTTTAGTTTGTAAGAATCCTCAATATGCACAGAAATAATTAAAACAGAATAAAACATTGTCAAACTGAAATGTAATTACATTTGTATTCAATGTAAAAAGTTTGTGAATAGTAGGAATGGTATGAAATTGCTGCATTTAACAATAATTATTTTGCATTCAGAATATAAATAATAATCATTCGAATTGCTAAATCGTCATATTAGTGCGTTTAAAATAAATACATATTAAGATTTGTTAGACACATTATTGCAGCTAAAATTAAATGCAATTGCATTCCAATTTAATAACACAAATGTTTACAATGGGCATTGCTGATTAAATGGCACTAATATGTGCTAAAACAACAAAGATAATTGACCAAAATAACTAATGATAGCATTAGCTGCGACTAGCTGAGTATTTAAAATTTTAGCACGACATTGCAAAGAAGCAAGATACAGACATAGTAGAAGCAATAAACAGATTAACTAATGCAGGTTTTGTACATGTAATGTTACAATTTTACAACATGCACTAATGTGTCCAAGCACTTCATGAAAGTAGATTTCTGAATTCAAGATGGCGTCATAAATAACAATTACCATTTGATGGCTGTTGTTATAATAATGAATTCAATTTGCTATGACATCAGTTCGACATTAAATATTTTAAGGAGAATTTTGTTCTAAAATAAAATTAAAAAAAATATTGAAAGTTGTTCCATTTGATATGGCAAATATAGTAGTTACCAAGGGTTACCTTTTCATGAATTATAAAAGTGAATATCAGCATTGGGAATATACAAAGAATAGAACTCAATTTTGCACATTATACAGGACAGATAATAAGTCTGTATCTTACGTTAATAGCTTTTTACGCATGAAATACATCAAAAAAGTAATAATGGGGACAAATAGGAAGTCATATGTGACAATTTTGGCACCATTTGAAAGGGCACTTCCTATTTGTTTGCAGTACCTATTACTTTTTTGATATAAAAAGCTATTAACAAAATATACAGACTTTTTAACTATATTGTATATTGGAGAAAAATATTTTGCTTACTTATATAACGCTCGAAGAAAAAATGAAAATGAAAAATGTTCCTCAATTATTAATGATTGTATATTTGTATATGCACAGGTTGAAAACTATACATTACATAAGGAAACCGGCTTATCAAATTTATTTATACACATGCGTGCAGAAGAAAATGCATAAAGAAAAATCCCGATCTTCGGCACATTATAAAGAAAACTTTCCATGCAACATTTTGCATGCATGTTCTCCGAGGCTTTTTAAACATTAAATTCACTCTGTTGATGATAGACTTGGCATGCATGCTTTTTTTAAAGTTTTTGCCATGAAATTTTACATTCCACCATTGTTCTTTTTATTTTATTTCACCACAAATCACACAACATCTTGCATAACTTACAAGAAATGCATACCGCATGTTCAAATGAGTATCTTGTTTGTTTTGCTAAGCATCCCAACACTGCCTTAGGCCAAGTTTATTTTCCCCCCTAAAAAGCAATCTTTTAGCCGACAGACGGGTCCCCGCTCACCACTAATAGACCCTTCTTGCAACGAAGGCCCCACATTAGATGCAACTCCAACAAGTCTACTCTTTTCCGAGCTCTTTTCCTTCCTCTCTTCTAATTACAGGGACAATGAAAACAAAAAGCCCCCCTTAAGTTTTCAGGGAAACTGGCTTCAAGGGTGTGGTGCCCAATTTCAACATGCGAACAGTCGACAAAATTAAAGGGCACAACTTGAGCTAGAGTATTGCAGACACAAAACTACTTCCCGAATTGGACAAAAAGTTTAACTACACCACAAAGACACTAAATTTTTCCTAAAGGTGCAGTACATAAGCACTTTGATTCCATTGTTCAAACCGCCCAATAGATCATTCACTTAAGTACACCCTGTACTGTGAGTTATATGTACATGCTGACATGTCAAATCCATAATTCTGATGACAAGTTAAAGTTCTGTATAAACTGAACGAAAAATTATTTTATAACAATTAATAGTTTGCTCTGTATGGAACTATTTGGCATGGTTAAGTACATACACAATATTAGTGGAAACTTAGTATGGTAAGAGATAAGAAGTCAGAGGGAAGAACTTGTGAGGATTATTGTAGAAATGGATGACCCTGTGCTTTACCTTGAAGGTAACTACTTTTCTATCTTAAGAACAGTCAACATTAGAAAGTTATTAATGCTATTCTATTCAAGGCTGATAATGCATACTTGTAAGCACACACTATACAGGAAAGCACTCTTCAAATGTGATATACTGTACAATAATAAATTTACAATTTGCTTTCCTGCAGCATGGGCATATGACAAATAATGGCTGCATTAAATCTTCAATCAAAATTAATAGTAGTATTGTAAAAATGTGATTATTGTAATATAAATTAAATTAAATCTGATTATAAATTTAAATGGACCTAAAAATAATGCTTCACTGCAGGCAATGAATTATCAAAATGCTGATTTCTAATTAAAAGCAATGTATCTAATTAAAATGCATTTGGAACAGCCATACAATTTCTACTTGTGATTTTGTCAAATGATTTGTTCCAAATGAAAACACTGAAATGCGGAAACGAATGAATACATAAATTCCAAGATTTATCTGCTGCTATAAAATACTGTATACATACGCGATATCACAGTAGTAATTTTGAAAAAAAAAATTAATTCGAGTAATAAGAGAATAAACCATGCCACAAGTAATTTTTTTCTGTCATATAGTACGAATTTTATTGCACTATAAAATCTAACAGTTAAGTTCAACAGCTTTCACAGGATAAAGTTCAGTACTAGAAACTTTCTATTTGTTCCTTTTGATGGATGCAACTGTGAATAAGGATTTGGAGAGGCATTTAAAGAGAAATATCACTGCCTATATCAAATTACTGAACTGTCATGTACCCCATAAATAATATTTCACCCCCACCTTTATATGGGATATACTGTAACAACCTTATTAATGTTTAAGTTTTAAGTGAACTACAATGTTGGAACTTTTTTAAAATTAAGTTCCAATTCTTAAAGTTGATTAAACACAAACATAAGCTAGCTAATGTCTCACTCAGATCATAATAAATTGGCATTTGAAATATTGATTCTTCACAATTTAAACGAAAAACATTGTTTATTTGATGACTTAAGAGCAAACATTAATTATTGTTCCCACCTCTCCCTTATGTTTTAAATTGAATTAATTTCTATTACATTCTATACATAAAAGTAAACGTTTATTGCATAAATCAGTGCATGCATAAATCTACTAAGGGAAAAATAATAATTTTGGACGTTCAATGAACTCGGTATATGCGAACATGTTCTCATTTTGCATATGGGGTCTTACAAAAATATTAGGGGCACAGGTCCCAACAAAGACAGCCCATAAACAAGTTATAAATATGCGAATAAAATCAATGCTTTTTTGTAAGAGAAGTGTTTAAAAGGCATGCAGATGTTGAACGGTGAGAGGGTCCTTTGTTAGGTGTGCATGAAGGGTTCTGAATGAACCCTTCTATACAAAATGCCCCATGTGAATACCTATTGCTCATGCTGTTTATACAAATCTCGTCACATCTAAAACGGACAGGAAAATATAGCACTATTGTAATTTGCATAAATGCATAATTTAGATTCTGAACACTTACATGCTCTCTAAATATGATTTAATCATGGCCTAGCGAATATAGCAAAAAGTTGAGCAAATTAATATTGATTGACATGAAAGGGAAGCTGGCAGGACATACATTAAACATAAATTTCATTTGAATTGGATAATTTCTTAAGAATGTATTTTTATGTTCAATAAAGTTAAGATATTTAATATGTAATTTCTTCAAATTGAAAACATGAACTGCTGGATATCAAACACAATGCAGTCAAAGATAGCTAAATGGGATAAGAAATATCAGCATGCAATGAAATTCTCTACAGTCACCTCTTGGATGACTGTAACCAATGTAAACTATTTAATGTTTCTTGTAAATAATTTTAAAATGCAACCACTACAAAAAGGACTCTAAAAACGGACACCTATAAAGCTCATTGCGACCCAAAGAAACATTTAAAGTCTTCAATTTACTAAGTTATATAACATTTTACCACATGACCATTGTATTTGTGTCATTAATACAATAAATAATATTCCCATCAGAATAAATTTAGTAATAATCTTTCCTGATTGAGTTCTCTTTCTGAGATATAGCAAATGTCATTTTCAAGAACAAATTTCCTGATACAAATCTCATTCATTTTATAGCTTATACTGTACCAATTTGAAGATCAGTAACAAGGCTATAACAGCAAAATAAAAACTAAAAATTATAGGCAAGTGAACTCATTGGGGAAACAATGGAGAAAGTATTCATAGATCACGATTTTGATGGCAAAAGGGTCATGTGCACATGGTTAATTTTTGAATGGGGTTATTGTGGTGATTTGCAGAGAGACCACAATCGTGACCGATAAACTGCCAGAGCAGCAACCAAATCAACCTGTTCACTTTGAAAGCCTTCTCAAACTTATTACTAAAAAACAAAAACCTTAGCACTCGTGACCTGTATCTACACTGATTGTACTGTAGTATGCCAGTGGAGCAATTTCTCTCCATCATTGTGAAGAGTAAAACGTTAGTGGAAATAACAGATCCCGTTGCATGCTGTATAGCCCTAGTTGCTATTTTGTGTACTAATTTGCTAGAGGCAACATGCGATTTAAATTCACTACACGCAGTGCAAACTTAAACTAACACGCCCACCTCCTGAACATGCTCATTATTCACTCAACATCGATAAATCGTTCCTTATAAGTTATAAGCAGTATGTATTTACGCTATACATATTTTGATTTGCTGTGTAGTTAAGAAACTATACACAGAGTATAGCCTACTAAATGCTAACTTAGCAGAATTTAGAAAACAAAATTCCCTGAGGTATAACAAACATGTAACTATACAGCGTGAGGCACCTAAGGATTGCCAGGCGTTTATTTCGCAAACCATTGCTAGTGTGACAAAAAGAATGCCACTTGTGTCTGGAAATCACAAGGGAGGAATCAGGAAATGTTATTTAGAATGACCTTGAACGACGTCTTGAAGGTAATTGGTGCTCAGTCTTTGAAATCGCTAAAATGCACATGTTGTGGATAATTTAAAAATACAGTAGGTAATGTAGTAGCTATACTATTTTTCAGACTAAGAGCATACCAGATGCCCCGCCCACTCCCCATACAATTAACAGAACAATTTACTGTTTCACATGTTAAGAGAGAACCTCCATATGAAATCAAGTTGTTTCTATAGCACTGAAGTCAGTCCCTAATCTGTTGCTCATTTAAGATTCATTTTTTTTTAAAAACTGTCATGTATGCATATAGTATGTACATAAAGATTAATGAAAGCATGGTCTATACATTCTCAAATGAAGGGTGATAATGAAGGAATCCCTGTATTTCCTGGCACCGGTAACATTTTGAGAATTTCGAAATTCTGTGCATGCAAGACTTTCGAAAATGGTAGCCAAGCATTTCCGGCTTGATAGTAATGTCGATAATGGACGGTTCTTTGTTGATGACTATGGCGTCGGCCTGTCGTGCCAACACCGGATATGCATGGCCAGCAGCACCTCCGAAAATAGCAGATGACCAAACGAAACGCCAAAGGGCGGCCATGCACACATGTCCCAAACCAAAATATGATTGTCATCGGAGCAAAATTCGTAAAATTTCGGATAAAAATGGCGGCTGCGTGTTGAAAATGTCCGCCATCTTTTAAGTCGACTCATTGTTTGATTTTTCCTTTTCCTTATTATTCTGTTTTCAGAAAACGTGGGCAGAAAACATCTGTTGGTGTATAACTTGCACAGAGTGACCGATGAAGAGGAAGTTTTTCATGCAGAACTTCACTTTTTCCGCAAAAAGTCACACAAATGGTCAACTCTACCAAAAGCAAAGACAGAGCCAGAAGAAACTAAAAGTAAATCACTTCATTAAAGATATGAGGATAATACAATTCACACAGTAAAAGTTCTTTCCTCTTCTCATAGTTTAAAACAAGATTTGTTTATTATGAAACTAATATGAGAAGAGGAAATGCCTTGCTATGTGAAACTGAAAGTCGAAGTCATGTTTAAAATAATTTCTTATTACAATATCGTCTCAAATTCCAGCTTCCTTTCCTAAATGGATGTGTATGAATGCATTTATAGTGCAAAGGAACTCGAGAACTAACAGAGTTCCCATTTCACAAATGGGTATAGTATTTAGAGGTCCATAAGACCTCACAATGCATTGCATGGGACATTTTGTAGTTCATGCACCTGTATATTGTCAATAACAGTTGTAACAACAGCTTAGAGAATATAGTGGCACTGTGTTGTATATATTGTTTCTCATCCATTGCTTATACTGTGTTCCCTCTTATTGCAGCATCTCAAAACAGGAATAAGAACATGACCGACTTCCGGTTGCACATTGTTGATATGAGCAAGGGCCAGTTGCGTCTTCTGGGCACAATACCATTGGCAGACCGTGGACGTGGATGGAAAATCCAAGACATTAGCAGCATGTTCCTGCAGTGCAGAGCATCCAAAGGCCACAAAGGCCAACACCTGTTAGGTGTACAGTTCCAGGCTTTTTCTAGAAAGTCCAGCAAATACAGAAGTGTACCCCCATCCCGAGTTGTCAATATGGACACCCAACCTTTTGTGGTGGTGTTTTCTAACCGAACCAACCCTGTCAAATCTATAAATCTACTGGAGATGCAAACTCAGCTGACTGCAGGCTATCAAGATATGGAGGACAAGAATGCATACCCTGAGGACAAGGACCACCTTTTCGAGGACAAAAGTGAACAAGACACTGTTTTCAACACCAAGAGAAAAAACCACTTAGGTCCAGGTAAAAAATCAATACCATTATTTTAAATTACCTATTGGGAAAGTATTTTAGTGTCACACCTAAGTTTCAGCTAAATTATGCAGGAACATTATTGCTACCAAAAATATGTGCCAAATATGGAAACTTTTAATTTCTAATATACAGTGAAACTTGAGTATGTTGACCATCCGCGGTTCCAAAAAAATTCGGTCAACCTTTACAGGTGGTCAACATATTTCAATATGCATAGAAAATGAATGTAGGGTACTGTACTGCTAGGATGCAATACACACCAAAACACCAACAATGACAGCCATAATTAAAACATAAAGTCAATTGACCGATGACCCCTTACCTCGGGGTTATTACTTATCTATCTTATAATGGTGTCAAATTACAGGACAATATTATTTTTCCCATTTCTTATACAGTGGTCAACTTTTCAGGTTTAAACACATTATAAAGTAAAGCAATATACTATAACATGTAGTAAACCTTCAAGGTACGCAGGTAGTCAGATTAAAGAGGGTCACCCCTATGTAAATCTCGGTTCCATGAAAAAACGGTCAACTTTGTCAGGTGGGCAGCATGTAAGGGTGGTCAAGTTCACAGGTTTCACTGTCATGCACGTCATTAGCAATGAATATGACATATGAACAACTCTGATTTTTTTTTCTTCTTTCAAACAGGGAATTTATTGAAACGAGTTCCCCGGTCCATCGCTGACAACCACGTTCCTGAAGGATCCCGTGGCTGGACACCTGACCAAAGGGTGTCCAGATCCATATACGATAACGAACTTCCTGACAACACTGTCCATGCCACAATCATCCATCAAACAAGCCCAGGAGTACTTCGTTCTAGGTCTGAAAGCAGGCAAAGGGCTACAGACCCTAGCATTATCCCATACCCTTCTTCGGCATCTTCCAGAGCCAATGGCAGCCGCCGAGGTCATCGGCGAAAAAACGGCGGCAAAAAACCATATAATGACAAACAGAGGGAACATCGAAGATTGCCCAAATTGTGGCAACGAGTCACTGCTGCTCCCTCAAGACACATTAATGACGCAACTACTGATTTGGAGCAAATTTCTCACCAAGATGACTCTGTGTGCAGAAGAAGGAAATTAGTGGTGGATTTTGCAGACATTGGTTGGGGAGAATGGATTATATCACCAAAGTCCTTCGAGGCTCACTACTGTGCAGGGGCATGCCCTTTTCCACTTACAAAGGTAAATCGACAGACATTAATGTTTTTCAATAACATAGACAATCACAGTTTTCCTGGCCTCATTGTTGAGAGGCATCTTTATGTATACTTCTGGATATTAAAGTTAACCACTGTTATCCAACTAACAACATAATATATTAGTCTAATCTCTTGCAGTTATCCTCCCATGAAAAAATATCAAAAGTGCAAAATATATTAAATCTAACACATTTCAAATTTTGTACATGATCAACGAAAGTTTAAAATTCAAGATGTTACTTAGCAGAAATATAGGAGCAATAATTTATAATGTACACAAGTTCCTTGCAAGTGTATTTGAGGGTTGTTTCAATCTCACCAGGTGAATGTAAACAATTCTTCAGTATGATCATTATATACAATGCATGGAATTAAAAAAAGAAGCAGCATGTTTAAATCCTTTTGAAAATATTTGTGGAAAAAAATGAATAAGAAAAACAGTAAATAATTCCACATGCTATACAATAGGCCATTGATTTGTGCAGGTTCACGAGGCACACGAGCACCACCACTTGTATTTGTGAAAATAGTTAGTGCTGCGTCATTGACATTAATTTCATTTACATTTGGAAAGTTTCTGCACTTTTGCACTTCCCTTCCAAATGAAGGAAAACTCCAATAATAACATAGTGGTAAATTGCTTCATAAAATTATGGAGTGTACCGAGATTTTGGAGGACTTTGCATATTGGGATGTTCAACAGATGCAAAATAAGTGAAAAGATCAATATTATAAATCAAAGTACTATTACAATATAAAATTGTGAATAATTGCTAATTCGTTTCATTGCGCTGCGAACACTTTTACTTCATAAAATTAGAGTTATAAAAATTGCAGTTCAAAATTATCGCTTTTATTTTATGGTGTGAGGACATAATTGCGCCGATAAATTGATTGAACATGCGATGAATTCCATTCAAACAGAACAAAAAATTGCAAGCTATAACAAGTTGTATCCAGCAAACACTTGTGTGGTCTTATTTAACAGGCCCAAAAAATGTCCCCAGTGAGAAAGAGAGGAAAAAAATCTCCCAATTTCAGCTAGTTTTCGATAAGAAAGTCGAACTTTCGACCGTGCAAACATATATTCATCATACTGGGAGGCCTTTCTGCTCCAGTAAAGACGATGAAAAATTACTGCCAGTTAAGGGAATGCACACTCACTGAGGGGTGCAAAAACAAGGGTTTACTGTTTTGCTGAATTATTGCAAAGTCGGTTTGCGGTTTGCTCAACATGATGTGGCAACAAAATCGCCATTTACCTTTTATATAATCATTGCCAGGACATAACCAATACCAGTTGTCGATATCAGATTGTCATCCTCCCCTCCAAATGTACAAGTTTTCTATGTAATTTTTTGTGTGTGCACGTGACCTCTGTCGAGGGAAGGAAGGGAGTTGATTCTTTAGGGGATCGTAAATTATAGTGTGGTGCATTTTCCCCCATGGATCTCTTTTGTGGAGGGTGTTGAGTACTTTTTCGGGAAAATGACGCAAAAAAGGAGCCATTTTTCTAGACATTAATTGTGATAAATCGTTGCAGCTTCTGCTTGTTGAATCAAGCGCACATGTTGCCAATATGGCGTTGGGGCCTCCATTATAATAATCGAGATAAAAATTACACCTTCCCCAGTCATGTTCCCCTGTACCATGTATTGATTGCTACAAGTGATGGGGGAGATTTTATCTATAACATTCAGCTGTGAAAGTTACATTTAGATGAAATACATACACATAAGTGCAGCCTTTTCTAAACTTGCTTTCTTAATATTATCATTGTTGATTGAAATGTACTATTATAAAGTAGAAACAGGATTAATTGAAAGAACTCAAATGTTTTGTAGTATAACACATTGTGCTTTTGCTTGTTAATGTATGTTCTTGGGCTGGAAGTTTGAGTTTTTAGTGAACTCCCCCTATCAGTAAGTAATCTTTGCAAGGAAAAGTAATGTCAGATGCATTTTTAGTGACACAGCTGTTGAACATGAAAATACTAGTTATTTTTCAAGGCATGTGCTCATAAAAACTAGAAATATTGTCCATTTTAAATTCCAATTTTCATAAATCAGTTTTCCTACTAAAAATATAAGTTATACAGCATAACTCTGTCATAGTGGCCTAGACAGGTCCTAGTGAAATGGGTATTCAGTGATTGTATTTCAAGAGAATTACAATATCTCCCATTTGTTACAGAGCTTACAAGAATTCCCACTCCTAAGCTTACAATATATAACAAGTTTTCGTGATCTAAATTTTGTTGACCTCAGCAATGTCTCCCCTTAACATGTTCTTTGTCATCAAGTATCACTTTGCACAACATCATTGAAACATTAGGTGGAAAACATTTGTTCAACACAAAAAACAAAGACTAATAACAGACTATACTTTGCTTCAAATGGTTTCCATTTAATATTTAATTGAAAACTTGTTATATTTGAAATGTCTAGAAACGCCACGAATATGATAAACAAAATGGTGCAATGCAATTTGCAAACAAATATGGTTAGTTTAGGATATAGGTAACACATTTTCCCCAGTCCCCTGTCCCTTGAAGTCCATTCTAACAGAGTTATACTGTACTTTCCTT
Source organism: Glomeris marginata (assembly GCA_034696005.1). Classification (NCBI taxonomy): domain Eukaryota; kingdom Metazoa; phylum Arthropoda; class Diplopoda; order Glomerida; family Glomeridae; genus Glomeris; species Glomeris marginata. The sequence goes on from JAQFZQ010000803.1 coordinate 20,678, forward strand.
ACAGTCAGCAAATTGCAACGGTTCCCAGTAAATTGCAGAAAAAAATCACTGCTGCATCAGCTGGAACTAATTTGTGAGGAGTAATTATAAAAAAATTGTAGTTTTTTATCTAGATTTTTATAAATAAAAAGCATACAAACAGAGTGCACTCTGCTAAAACTACCTAGCCAGTATGTTCTCCCCATTGCTGATGCAGCACAAGGAGGGGACCTTGAGCTGAACACCTGCAATCCATTCATTACAGGACTGGTTATGTGTGTACAGAAGATTCTGAAATGGCAGACCAGTAGTGTAGCTGGTGTAGATTTACTGTCAAGATTAGTAGAATTCTAGTTTTTATGACTCTGCTACATTTTCTGGATTCTATCCATCAAAAACGCTCCTTTTGCAGCAAAGCTGTTACATTTATGCCTTAGATATGATTACAAATAGCTCTATGATACAAACCACTGCTGCATGCAAGCATTTATAATGGAAATAAAGTGACACATCTGCAAATAAATATTTTGTAGGCTTTGTACATTCCCCCAATATGCAGGGAAACATGCAAGTCATTTTACTGGATAGCGAATGAACATCTGTTCATTATATACACAGCAATGTATTTTCACAAAGCACATAACTTAGGCAATCTTAGAATTTCAATCTCACAGACATTCTAAATATAATTTATGTACTTTTCAATCTGCCTTGATTGTATTTACAAAATGCATGAATTGTGTATTTGTAGGAACTACGGCCATCCAACCATGCAACTATTCAGAGCATCGTGAATGCTATTGGTCTACAGCCACATGTACCACCTCCATGTTGTGTTGCGGACTCCATGTCATCAGTGACATTGCTTTACTTCGATGAAGATCGAAACGTCGTCCTTAAGAACTACCCAGGAATGACTGTTGAAAGCTGCGCATGTCGATGAAAAGAAAATCATCTCACATATATCACACATGGATTGAAACGTTTCCATGATGCGTCCACAGATAAAAGTGATATAACACAACAAAGAGTGGAAGAGTGACTATGATGTTTCCTGCTTCGATATGTGAACACCCAAAGCTAATAATGCCAATCCAATAGACTTTGGAAATCAGCTTATGATTGATTGTATGGTGTCAAACAACTAGCTACTACTACTACTACTATAGGTACTCTTATCTTTGGACGAGCTATGCGAAACAAGAAAATGTATTATTGTATTATAGTCTGTATTTTGACTTATTCAAATCAGTGCTCACTAATTTAAAACACAGATGAGATTGAGTTCTGATTCAAAGAAAAATCTGAACCAAATCAGGACTATACCCGAGTTACTGCTTCTATATGCGCCTTTGGGGAGGAGCCAATTCCCCCTTCAGCACGTGACCAATTAGGGAAATTGGCTCCTCCCCAAAGGCACATAGGTAGATCCAGTAGTAACCGTGGTATACATGCTTTGATTGAGAATGTTAATTTGTCCAAATGTAAAAGTTGTACAATTTCCTACCACTTATTCAGCAAAACCGTAGATTTATGAACTGATAAGGTTGAGTCCACATTACTAATAAAGGGAATTTTAATGCTGCACTTTTTATAGACATCCTAGTATAACACAAATGTTGCATGATGTCATAAGGTATATAGGGAGGTGTTGTTCAGAAATGTCTGTTCCATCTGGCAGTGATAATCGTTTATCAGAAGATTGTTGCTAGACAAGGATATAGAACATAAAATGTAATAATAAATTATATGTAGATGTACTTATTCAATTGTCCATTTCCTCGGTTTCATGTTATTGCCACCATTACGACATGTTGATATTAATTTATTCGATGAAATGTGCTGCTGCTGATTGGTTGGAATCGGATTTTCTTGTACAATTGTATATGTTTTGAAGCAGCTCAACTGAAATCGATCAAAACTTTCCCTAGGTTTCAAATACAATGTATGCCTCAAAAATCCACCCTCAGTTTATCTTCACCATTTCATAAATCGACTTCTATTATTGGTCAGTCAATATACTGTTGCCCAGGTCCTTGGCCAATGGATTGCATGCAAGTAATTGTGGGTTTTAGATGGGTAGTAAAACCATTGCAAGAGTAACACCATAACACTGCATTAATGCCTTACATTTCAAAAGAAAAATAAGAACAATGCCAAATGTTTAATTGCATTTAAGTTTTTCCAATACTATGAAAATATCAATATATCCAGAACATATCAAACGTTGATTAGAGACCAACAGAAAATTCAATATATAGTAAATACAAAGTTGCATGATGTACAGGCTGTACAGATAAATGAATACATATAACAATATAAGAAATAAGAAATATACTATGTCTCAAACTATTAATTCCACATATTTATTTTTTCTTAGGGAAATTTAAACCACATTGTATCAAATTGCAACTTTTAGTACAAATATCAGTAAAACTTTTGTAGTCTAAGTGAGATAAACACAAAATATACATATGTACTATATATAATTTGGCATAATTCCATACAAATAGCATATAACATTGATATCCACAAATTTAAACTTAGAGCAAACAAAGTCTACATTTTCAGATTGTCTGACCATTAATTTATTATTGCGGATACGGATTTTGGATCTATAGATTTAGCGAAGATTTCAGGACCACCATAGACGAAGTCAAAATGTGTGTATAAAGTCTAATTCAATATGACACCATTTATTTGAATTAAGCTATTGGTTTTCAAATTTCACTGTGAAGTATAAAATGTCTGTTGTTTTCATATAAATCCAAATCACAAAATTATAAATAGATGTAACAATGTAAAAGTTGTACCACATAAAAGAAGGATCTGATTTATAGGGTACAAAATGCAATTTTTTAAATATTTGCGTCCACTGGTACAAACTCCCATATGAAATGTACTGCTTTAAAGTTATGTTTATATACTGATAACACAATACCAAAGCCATACTTTGTAATTATAATTAGGGTATAATTAGAATGTGAAATAATTTAAACTGAGATTAACATAAACTACATTTTTCCAATTGTAGGTCTATGTATGTATAATTACAAATGTTAGATCAGTTAACAGGTGGATGGTGTATAGAGTGTACATTTGTGGAATCTTATATTATGTCTTATATTGAGAAGTTTTGTTGTCCGTGTAAAATACACTGTCACTGTTTATGTAAGACAAACTGGAATATAAGCATGCAGTGCAAAGAAGTATATAATATTTGATTGTCATTTCCACTGTACGGTGTATAGCAGGATTGGTGTATAGCAAAACCATATAATATGTATAATGATATATTATTAAATTCGCAATTGTATATGTGTTAATCTTGCTTTTGTTCATGCAGTTCATTTTAAAATATGAGAAAAATGTAAATGTATTGCCACAAGACTAATAACGATCGATTTCATTAATTTATTTACACCGTTCAATCGATTATACCCATCTCGATTTTTCCAATGTTATTCACATTGTCGACTAATAAATAAACTTTATTACTCTTGTATCACATAAAAAAGGTATTTTGACTGGGAATGATATAGGTAATTATTTTTAAGAAGCCTACATTTTAAATGAAAAGTAGGTACACATTAAAGTGACAAATTACAAACTACTTAAGGAACTTTACAACTCATTAATGGCAACATTACTACAATTTAAAGCATGTAAAATGCACTACTTTAAAATATAAAAACCCTAGGAATGGTGTGGATATTTTTAATGTTTATTGCAACTTTTCGGTTCATATCTTTCTAATGTGCACATAAACCAAGCATATATTGAAAAAAGTTAATTACATCCTTCAAAATGTCCACAATAATACAAAGCAATTTGCCCTATATTATTTACAAGCACTGCATAGATTTTTCAAAAATAAATTAGCACTTGTACACATATAGGAACAAATGTTAAGAAAAATGAGAAAACAAAATGAAGGAGAAAAACATGAAATTACTCAGTTGCAAATATTTGTGCAGTGAAAAAATATGAAACATGTTTTTTATATACAGCTGAAGGTATGTATTTGCATTTTCTGCACAAACATTGAAAGGCATGTGGATTTGGGGGACAAAAAATTGGACTGGTCAGTACCTTCTTTTTGTTTTCAGATGCATTCTCACTAAATATTGTTCAAGTTTAGAAACACTGTGCATGTACATTGAAAATATATGTACACATTCAAGTTTGTTGCATTTTGCTATAAAATATAATAGTAATCGAAATGCGCATGATGGGACATAAAGATATCAAATGTTGCCCAGAAAAAGAGGTAGTATGAAAACGTATATTTTTAGACATGAATATTGATTATTTACAAAATATGTATCGTTGATTCTGATTGTACAGACATACCAAATTCTTAAAACAGAAACTAAATAGGAAGGAACACATATTTTAACTCATACTTGTAAGATATGTTGTGAATGTCTGCTGTGTTATTATTTATATTTGAGAAAATAATAGTTTTATCACATTACAGTAAACATAACTTGTGCATGTCCCCAGTGAATTCAATGCAACAACATCAAAGGATGCAAACAACTTTCATTTTTCTTTTCTTCTCAATAAAATTCCATATCACAACTCTTATCGTATTTCCTGCTTTTATGTGAAATCGTTGCCATCATAGCGTTTTATGCCTCTTGGATATCTATTTTATGAGCCAATGCTCCATTTGCGGTTGCCTTTTCCACACTTTATTGCATTCAAGAGGTTTCGCTTTAGACAACTACTTTACCATTTTCTGTGATGTGTCAATTTAGCCTTGCAACATTGTGAAAGCCAAAAGTAAATCATATATCTTGGAAATAAAATACAATCCGACCTTTCGTTATCCAACCTTCTGCTTTATCTGTACTACTAAATATTTTTGGGAAATAAAACCCCTATTTCTCATTTTTCAAACAATAACTTTTGTTTTGCTTACAAATTTTAAACACAGGTTACAAATATTTTCATCAGATATCTTTCATTATATATGTGATTCCATCCATTGTGTGAAGAACCATATACTGTACTATGAGGTCATACAAACTTTCAAATGACTTATGGGACAAGTAACATACTTGTCTTTGTTCATTCACATGTCTTTTGTATATTGTCTTATTCCAACATTAATTGGAATTATGCCCAGTAACTTATTTCTTCACAGCAATGTTAACAAATGTAAGGAAGCAAATCTCTTGGCAGTTGCATACTTGAAAATGCTGTAACTTAATATTTATATCCAAGATTTGAAACCTCTTATCTTAATTGTATACATGTTTTAAATGAGAACAATATACCCTTGGATTGTAGGATCTGAGTGCATGCATAGATTGCAGCGCCCTGTAGCCACACCCAGATAATTGTGCACCCCCATCATTGACCCTATATAGTGACATTCTGTATTTAACACACTTCTCCCAACACTTGTTTGTTTTAAAGTCAAATTCCCAGCAATTAAATTAATTAAGCAAAAAGCGAATGGGAAGTAACAAATGCTGCATAGTTCGCTACAATAATGCATGCACTTACTTAAATGGCCAATTTGAGATTATCTATAAATTAAGGAAAGATTCTGTGTGTGTGTGTCTGTTTGACCGGAATGCATTTTCACAGTTTTGGAGCTTTTCACTTGAAACCTTCGCTACTGTGTCGGTTTGGACATGGGACACCCAGTGCAGGGGTTCA
>JAQFZQ010000804.1:0-26317 GCA_034696005.1 Glomeris marginata
CTCAGTCCAGATTTTGCAGTGAAACTAACCACAGGTGATCAAAAAATGCAAGAAATGTAAATTATTTTTTGTATTAAATGCTAAAAACATCCGGCAAAGTTCAAGGAAATCAATACAGGTTATGTTGTTTTTATTTCAACAAAAACGCATTTTAAAATACTACATCTAGACCATATTCTACTTTATAACAAAATTAAAAGTCCACACTATAAATACTATAAGTTGGTGATTAGAAGATTGTATTATTTCAAATTTTAATAATTAATAATGTATGAAGATAAGAATTAATTTCACCTATAGTACTCAATTGCGCAATGTCCACTTTACTTTTGAAACATCTCTAACCTGAATTATATTGTTATCTCGTCCTTTTATATCACTTTGTAACCGGTATGAAAAAGCTTGATCACGTTTCGGCAACGTGATAATTTTGTTAATTATCACTGTTATAGATAAAAACATGCTGGAATGCAAGCATAACCGAAATCCAACCAAATCCAACATGGCCGCCGTGTGACGTCACACAGATACTGTGATATGCGTGAAATAACAGTTAAATACTTTGGATTTCGGTTGGACTCAGCTCACTTAAATTTAGTAAAAGTGTTTGTCCTATAGCAGAGTTAGTTGTGTTATTTTTTAGTGTGAAATTACAGAAAACCTGACAATAAAAACAAACATAATATGGGGAAAAATACGAAAAAATTGTTAGATTCAACCCTCATCAAATGCTATTTATATTCGAAGCAAATACAGTATATAACCTGTCTATGGTGGAATATAAAGGGACCAACCTTCCACAATAAACAGGTTTTCTAGCATTTAAACAAGTTATTTTTATAAACATTTAATCATGCAGTCTATGGTCCAAAAGTAAAATTTTCCACCATAGACAGGATTCCACAATAGACAGTTTACACAGTGCAAGTAGTTCTTCAATCACCTGATAGCAATAGAAAACACACACCCTATGGGAGAATTAGTTAGGTGAAAACCTCCAATAAATATTAATCATAATTGAAATAATATAGTATTACATAAAAATTTGTAAATTTTCTTGGGAAAAAGAAAACACTGTAAATTTTAGTATATAGTAATTAACAAAACACATGACTGAAAGTCATACACAAGTGTGACAAATGCATCATCACTTAACTTTCATAATCCTACATTAGTAATGTACATTCATATCCTAGGTATGTCATTCTATAAAACAAAATCAGATGGAAGTGTGAACTTTTCATTGTAGTCAACAGCAATAAAACTGTGACAAATATCAAATTTACTTGTATTTTATTCCACTAACACAAAAGGTACTTGTGTTTATCCTGGAAGGTAAACTGGAAACTTTCCAAGATAAAAATAACAAAACATGATTCACACAAGGGCATAGTGAACAAGGTATAACATAACTACACCTATAACAAACATGTAACTTTGGACATTTATTTTATGTTATTTGACACTATAACAAAATTCACCTTTTAAAAATAACAGTAATATTGTAATAATTATTATTATTTGTTATTGTTGTAAATAATTTGTATAATATACGTGTTATGCCAGTTTATATGTATACAGTTTATGAAATTTCGTGTGCAAAAGGAAAATCAACTTAAAAAAATAAAACGAAACAATAAGGATGTTCAAATTAAAAAAATTACAAACCTAAATGTACTGACTTAGTGAAGATAGTTCAAGGTCTACATGCAAGTAAAGATGCAGGAAAAATGCATGTAGTTGTAGACCTTGAAAAAGTATTGTGCATCAAATTGGTCAATAGGAATTTTTAATTAAATTTTCCATTGACATGAACATATTTAATTCATTTCATTCATTTAATTAATCACAGGAAACCGAAATAACAATAAATCAGAATGTAATTTGTATAGTAATAAAAAGTGAAAGGATATGAACAAGAAAAAATGTATGACTTGCTTAATTCTGAACACAATTGTGAGTAAGCAGAGCAGAACTTACTCAAACTTGATGAAACTTCATTACTCAGCAAGTAATTAAAATATATTAACAGTTCCCCTTATATTTAAAAACTTTCCGAAGAAAATGTAAAAAGAAAAATTTATTTATTTAATTTCCATATTATTATAAATCCAGATATAAATACAACACAGACAATAATAAAGATTTCATTGTTAGTTGACTTTAGGGAAAGTTGACCTTATAAGACAGTTGACTCTACAAAAACCAACTGTTAATTCCTATATGTATCCAATAGCTGAATAATAACATAGCATCCTAAGTAACAAATCAGGTGGAGGAAAAATTTTAGGGCGTGGCATTACAACCACGCTTATCCTGGGACGGAATAAATCCGATTATAAAATACAGAATCGTTTCAGGATTAGTGTAGGAGTGCAATCATATATTATTATAACTGTAATTTACATCCAGTTTTGAGAAATAAAATGATTTAAATCTGCATTGCGCATAACATGTTAGTGGATTACAGCATCCTTGATTACAGTTAATAATATGTTATTTCATTTTAGGTTTGGATACAAAAAACCTGTTAGGTTTTTCTACTTGTTGTAGCCAACAAGTTCAAGGTGATTAAATCATGAAAAATAACAGTATGAAGAGCTGTAGGAAGGTTGTAATTGGTGAAGTGCAAATACAGCACATGGTTGTTGTGTCATTACAAAAACAAGGAAAAATTCCCACAACCTGTAATCTGAACAAATCAACTGGGAAAGACATGGTGAACCAATGATATTACTTGTAGGCGTGGTCTACCAATGATCTGAACATAGGAGGAGTTATTGAATGAAGTCATATAGTGGAAATGCTGCTTTGCACAGAATACACATTGTGTTTGTAACATCCAACAGGTTAACATCGAAACAAGTGAATAGTACTAGTTGAAAGTGTTCGAAAAATGAGTATTGCAGCAACTACAGCAGCAACATGGCTGATTGTTCCAACTGCACTCATCATCTGTTCCACCGGCATCATCCCGGCCAAAGACCCCAGCGTAGTATGGGTTTTCGGAGTAGGGATTGTGACGTCATTCATCCTGGCGTTCGGAATGGGGGCTAATGATGTTGCAAATGCATTTGGAACATCAGTTGGGTCCAAGGCAATCACCATCAAGACGGCATGCATCATAGCAACTTTCTGCGAAACGGCCGGTGCCATACTTGTCGGTACGCGTAACGTTCCAATACTTTCCAAACTTTTCCAAAACCACTTAACTCTTCGTTTCCTTATTTCCAAAGTGTACTAAATAACTACGTACTAATTACATACCATTTAATGATGTTCAACGTATTTATTAAGATTTAATTTCTGATTATTTTATCGCGCGCGTACACTTTGAAAAATGGAATTTTAAGGATAATGTAACTTGGATAACTGAAACTTCCATAACTGAAATTTTCTATAAATGAACACATTATAATTTAATAGTTCCAGACCAGAATCCCCATTCTTACCAAATTAAAGTTTAATTGAAAGTTTTTAAAGTTCTGCAATTTAAGATATTTGAAAAAAATTCTGTCTCTGCTGGGAAAACTTCTATAAGAGAAACTTTGTTAAATGTTTAGTTTTGCAGCAAGAAAACTGTTGAAAAAGTTGATAAAATTTGAGAAATTGGATGAAATGAACGAATATTTGAACAAAGTTGGAATATAAACTGAGTTACAAACAATGCAGACATTTAATCGATTTTTCAGCTATAACTCAAAGTTTTTCCCATTTCCCTTGAACTGTAATTTTAATTAATATTATAAAATATATATTTGTTTAATTGCAAGGAAAAGTAAAGCTCTGTGGAATTATTGCGGAATCTGATCCAGACTTTCTTTAAACTTTATCTGATAATTAAGAGATAAGCTAAAAACTATTGGCCAAGTTTCACAAGTGTAAAATCTAGATTTTCTTAGTACACAGCATAACACGCTTATGCTGAAACAACTTCAGTGTAGCACAGATACATTATCAGTAAATTAATACTATCCAATGTAATTTAATAGTTGCATTTAGGGAGAAGTTATACATAATTTGTGCAAATGTTTTCAGCAATTTCTATACATAATAATTATTTTTGTGGTATATGTATGTCACAACATATTATTTTGTGTGGCCATTCTTACGCTGAAACAGCTGGATCAAGGTTGTTTATTTAAAATGTAGTTTAAACTTTAGTGTTTGTACAGGTGAAATATGGGAAAACAGCTGCAGCATTTCTGCAATTTATTTGCATAAGTAGGACAATAAATACACATTAATTTTAAATATAACTATGAACATTTGTTAAATAATATTATGTAGTTAAAAGCAGTAAAAATCCTATCCATTCATAGATATTCAGATATTCAAAAATCTACAATTTCTAACAAATATTTTTTTGTTTGGATTTTTGAGAATATTAAAACTGAAAATTTATTTCCAAGTATTTCAAAACGATGTTAAAAAATAGGATAAGAACATTAACATGTTAATGTGTAGCCTATTTCATAGAAACCTGTATTAATAGGTTAACATGTGAATTTTTACTTTTAGGAGGATAAAAACAGTGACATATGCAAATGAATGTATATTAAAAACTTTTCCATTTCTGTAAGGTTATGTTTATTTCAGTTTTTTATTGAATATTTTACATTACCAAAGTATTTTTTTTTTCATAATAGAAATGAATAAAAAGTGAAAGTAGACCTACATATTTTTCCAATTTTTGGACACAACACGTGGACATTTTGAGGTTGAGGTTGTAGTTAATGGCGTTATTAATATTCATTATTCACAAGTAACCTGTGTGTGAACTTTATTTACACATAAATAATTCATTTATTCAAATATTAATAATATCTCTATTTTGCTGGATTCAAAATGAAAACCTAATAAACCAGATCAACATTTTTTGTTTGTTCTAAAAATCCAACTTTATACTAAACTAAATTTTTAATAACTATATAAGTATATAGGTGGCCAATAAATTTCATGTATTATACACAAAAACAATAATATTTCACATTAAAGAAATATAAAATCACAAAATTCTGTACTATTAAATTAATATATTCCATGATCATATAAATTAAATATTCATTAAGTTTATAATGCTTATTGATAAAATATAAATAAATTACTGAAAAGAAATAAATATATTTAATGGTAACTGCAAAAGTTTATAAAACAAATATAATATTTAATGATAATTTCAAAAATATATATAAAAACCATACTTTTCATTGCCAACAACTAATTTTTTGTTGATTCATTTATCAAATATTAGAAACGTATAAATCATATTTCACATTAATTTTGTTAAAATAATACAAAAACTATTATTTTTCAAAAAACAAATAGACAAAATATTTTGTGTAGTATTAAAAAAGTTTTATGTTAATGGGGTTAAAAAATTCAATCCTACTATAATACATATCCTGTTTGTTGTTGAATGTAGTGTATAGTGATGTTGGGGGAAATTCACAAACAAACAGGAAAGTTGCAAAGTTCTATAAGTTGGTACACAGTGAGGCAATGGTTTCTATGACTAGGACTTTAAACATAGCTTTACAGCTTTACAAAGTTTGCTTTTGCATTATATTATTATAGTATTGATTTTCGAAACTGGTTTCAGCCGATATTATTTGTCAACTTCACTTATATGGTCAGTGAACCAGTAAACAGAAAGAATTCTACTTGTTTTTGTGCATTTCTCCCAAATAAATGGATACATTGGAAACAGAAACAAAAACGTGTGACATAATATCAGAGTTTAAAAAAGTGAAATAAATTAGTGAACTTGTTATTTTGTAAGTATATCAGTAAACCATGCTTCAGGCAACAACTTAAAACCAGATCCATGTCTAGTTTTTTGAGTACTGTACAATAGAAAGTTTCTTTTTTAAATAAGCAACATAATGCAGAAAAGAAAAAATTAAACTATGGAATATAAAATGTAATGTATAGCCTTAATGTTCACAAGTTCAACATTATTAGCTATTCCAAACATGTAAAAGCAATAGTATTATGTATATTTAAAATAACTAGATATTAAGTCATTAGTATAATTTATAAGTAATAAATAAATATTGCATTACAAACTTTTACAGCAATGTCTATTATATAACTTTAATTAATCATGAGGAAATAAATATAAAAGTTAAAAGGGATGTTTTATCAAATAATTTCCAATACATTCAAAAGTATTTTCAATTAAATAACAATGTACACTGATTTTCATTTAAATTAATTACTTATTATTTATATTTAGACATTTTCTTTATACTTATTTTATTAAATCAATACAAAGTATCCACTTATTTTTAGACCTTTTATTTGTAGTAATTGCAAATTATAGTAAACTCTATAAATTTAGTCATAATATGGTAAAAACTACATGATTGTATTCAATGTTACCAATGCATGAAAAATAAGTGTCATACAATATTTTTTGATAAATAGGCAATAATTAATTTTGAAGTGAACTATTTATGTTAATTGTATAAGTATAGTGTGGATATATTTTACAAAATAATAAACTTTGTGTATAATTTTCAGGTTACAGTGTATCGGAAACCATTCGTTCGGACCTCATCGATACGAAGCTCTACGACAACATGGAGGAACTGGCACTTGGGTCACTAGCAGCACTTATGGGTAATATGTCAAACCCCCTAAATAATCCCACACAACAACTAATTTCATTTGCAAAAAACTGTCCTAATTTTAAGGTATGCCTAAATTGGAAACATTTCAGTTGCATGGTACAATCACTATTTAGATGACATGTTTCCACTTTTAGGTCATCATCAGGTTTACATTCATTTACTTGTTTCAGAAACTAAATAGAAACTCTGTCAATTACAATCCCTAAGTCAACAGCCTGAATGTTAAAGGAAATACAAACCCATTAGCATGTTTACGAGATATTTTATAATAAAAAAATATTTTACAGTACCAAAAAATGCTTTGAAAATTATGATAATTATGTAGCAAATTGCTTTGGGATGTATGTGCATGGAACAGATAAAACATATTAGATTATCTTATTTCTATTTTTCATAATCGACCGGCAATCATTTTTGAAATGCGTCTAGTAACAGTTTAAAAATGCAATTTTATCATCATCAAAATGTCATTCCCTTCTTATATATAAGTATACCTATGGATAGGTAACCTTTATCAAAGTAATCAGCAACGCTTCCTTCTTTGAAAAACTTTGTCCGATAAACTTTGATAACGAACAGTCGGTTTTTAATCCGCATTCAGACCGCATCCAAGAACAACGGTGTACTTACTTATAAATTATATTCAAAATAAATCACATAATTTAATAGTATTTTCAAATGAAATCACTTAAATAAAGGTTCTAATATCAATGGATAACAGCTCAAATTGAAGTGTCAATCTCGAGGCCAATGCGTTGTCGCCAAACCCGATACGTAATGAACTTGCCTTAATTTTTTGATTTAAAACAAGTCAAACTAGAAAACAACTAAAGGAAAGCTGACCAAAATTTAAAGCAGGCTTTCAGTATGTATTACCTTCAACACCAACGAAAAAATTCAAAAGGATATTGCTGTTTTTACGTACAGGAAATTCTGACGCGCGGTATACGACTGATTTTATTTTACCATTTGAGATTGGCTAGTCGGATCAGAATAAGATTTATTAGGTACTATTGACAATAATGTACTCTATTTGTGTACCAATGTTGGATTTTTATATTGAAACAGAGCCCAACTTGCAAATGTTCCAATGTGAAACGCGCACTCGAAAAGCGCCAAGTTTGAGATTTTACTGATGACAAATCCTTTGCTATAGAAAAACGAGAATTAAGCCATTAGAAATGTGTAGTGCTGTTTAACAAAAGGGTAATATAATGAGATTTATTGGAGTGTTTGATTGGGAACTATCACAATATCAGTACGGAGCAACTTTGGAACCACGCGCAAGCTGTCTGCGTTGCGAGACAAGAGACAATTTTGATTTGTCATCGAAGAAAACCTTTGAACTGGTTTCAAAGTTAGGATTTTATACTTTTCAAATGATAAGTAACATTGCTGCAATATCGCACAAACAACTTCATATGTTATCCACTATTTTCATGGAAATGGTCCTTTATCGTTTACTGGAACTGGGAGCATAAATAGGGGTAAACATGGAAATATTTCCCCTAATTAATGCAGCACATTTTCAACGGGACTTTCCACTAATAACAAAAACGGGGAAAACAGAAACCATACAATTACATATTCCATATGTCAAGTTTCTATAAGTTTTCCTTCATAAAAATTAAACAAAAACACGAGGGAAATAACCCTTGAGCACGTGACACAACAAAACTTCCTTATATACTAACACACAGCAAATATTTCACAGGTATTTAAACTGATAAAAAAGTTCAGAAAATGTGTTTTTGTTTGATGCCATATTCTGGGAAATTTATCTCAAGAAATTCTTAAGTTGTGCAAACAGTAAATTGGTCAAAATATCATAAAACTTCACCTAATCTTTTAATACAACTCCAGTCTTCTTGTTATCTTTATAATTAGAAATGTGGCATTTTTAGTCATTAAACAAAGGTGGGGCAAAAATATGACATGTTTTTGTTTGTTTGCTAGTTTTTTAATCTATTTTAAGAAAATATGTCATATTAGAAATTATATTGATGAAAAATAGCACATATTCATTTTAGTCAAGCTTAAATATATAAATATAGATATTTTCCTAATAAACAAAACACATTATAAATTTACAAATGGTATCTAAATTCTGTCATATTAACTACAATAAATATATGTATTGAGGTACATAAACCGTGCAAAGACTTAATTTGTTTGGATTGGACATCAATAGGTACATGCAGTGACATGTGAAATCAAATTTAATTATTGTACCAATGTAAACAAGTACTATTGTTTGCACAGACTATTGCTTGGTCAGCACTTCTGCAAGTCTACCTTATATATGTTGGTTACTATGCAATGCATTGTCTGACAACAAATAACGGAAGATGAATTATACTTAATTGTAATTTGCAACTAACAAAACTTTCCATTGAAATGCTACATTAAAGATTTATTGCATCATTCAATTTTAATGTCCTTTAATTGATGACAAACTATAGCAAAAGATCGAGGGAAAATATAATAAAAAAGTAAAAATACTAGCACATTACTAACACAAAAATAAACAAACACTGTAACAAACTTAGAAAAATTCATTTCAGCTGTGATTGGACTTTTTCCAAGAAGTTCATTTCGATACACAGGATATTGAATTTTCAGGGAAAGTGCAAATATATTTTTCTACAAATGCTTGGTGCTGTTTCAAGAACCAAAACGAATCTTATTTAATTAAAAATAGGGTAAAATACCACAATGTAAATATAATATGCCAATTAAAATCATTCTTCAAACTATGTATCCATGCTATGGATATGGATAACAAATTTAAAAAAAAAATAAGTGGCCATTTAATTTCTTATTATAATCTGACCTAAAGCTGTTTTTCTGACCTATTATTTAATGACAATTCACTGTATTTGATCCACATCCTTCAGATAATACCAAAATTATTAATAAGTAATTGAACGATCATTAGAAGAGACTATTTATTGTATATTCAATAATTGCTTATTTATTTAATTTGTGTAATTATGTATAATATTATGTAATGTTTCATTGTTTTAATTATGATCCCAGCTTATTAGTGTCATGTATGTTATAAATAATACTAAAAATTGGCCACTACCATTCTTTAATTCCAGGCACGTGTGAAATTTCCACTTTTGAAATTTTGAATCACACTGTTGTAGTGATGTTTCCAAGTAAATGTGTCATCACAATAAAAATTATATAGCAATAACAATAATGGAATAGGTTAGTACAATTGCAACAGGAAATTTAGCAATTAAAAAGTGGAAAAGAAAGAAATGACAGGAATTGCGGCAAAGTTTTCAATGAGTTGTCTGCTACTAATTCAAATGTTAAATTTCTAAATGAAAAACAGAGGGAAGTTTAATAGACACGATTGATGGTTGCTTTTTAAATGTATAATCACATAATGAAAGAATGGCATGCAACGTCATGACGTCACCGGCGGCCATTTTGCCCTTCAATATAATCATAGCATAACACGCAATCAAAGGTATAATACAAAAAGTATAACACAAAAAAAACCACATCAATTATGTCAAAATTCACTGTGATTATTCTTATACAATTTAATAATTTCTGGTCTCAAACTTTTCAATGAACAGTTAACATTAAATGATTGCCAATGTTAATTTACAAATATACCAATATGTATAACAGTTTGGTAATTAAGTTTGTGCAATTTTTAATAACATTCAATTTTGTTTTAATTTATATTTCTATCCACATTTAACTATTTCTATTGAACCTTTCTATTTTATTAATTAAAATGTGATTTTGTACAATCCTGATTTTTGGTGAAATAACAAATCAGAAAATAAGATGCTTAAAAACAAAAATTAGAAAGTTCCTATAATATGTACAGAGATTAAAACAAAAATTGCATAAATAGTATTTTAACAAAAATGATATGAACATTAAGACACAAATTATATGAATATTAGAACACAAATAATATAAATATTAAAACACAAATGAAATAAATATTAAAACAAAAATAATATAAATATTAAAACAAAAAAGGTAAAAATAATGAAACAATTTAGTTCTTTATATCAATGTTTTGGAAATGCTACATAAACTATATATTATTAATTATTATTATTCAAAACATTATTTGGAATAGGTTTTTCATGTTATCAGAAAATTTTAGCAACCAAATTCTTCGGTAATTCAAGTAAAAGGGTCACATTAATAGCTTATCAGGTCTCACATTAACTACCTAATTCCTGTTTCACTGTGTCCTGTATGTGATGAGTTAATAATTTTGTCCTACATTGCTGTTTAATGTTTCAGTGAGGTCACCTAACAGCTGATCACAGTTTCAATTAATGCAAACTGTGCATTTTAAACAATTGTAAATTTCCTTTAATTAATTCCAGGTTTAAAAAGTTACCGGTTTTCATGAATTTCCTTTACAGGAAACCTTGAATTGCAAACCCACTAAAACATTATTACTGTTCAACAACCGTAACTGGGTAATTTCCTGAAGCTGACATAGTAATTGGCTGATAATCATGTTATTCTACTTATAAATAAACACATACAATAAATAGAAATGGAAATTCTATTGTTAAACCAAGGCTAAACTAACCTTGGCCATATGTTATCTCCTTTAGGTGTTTTCCTTAATCAAATACTGTCAAGTAATTGTAAATTAAGATAATAATGACATCATATTGACACGCATTACAAATTGTTATTGTGTCATTACATGTTGTTGGTAACCAGGATGTTAACTGAAGCTCAAATAACCTCATTCACACCTTTACTTATTATATCTGAGTGATACAGCTGAAAAATGTGCTGTACTTGGTATTTATTTGTTGTTATTTGACACAATTCAAGAATACAACCCACAAAGTTTCTTTGTTCTTTGATAGTATCCAATATGGCCGCCAGTGTCAAAATAAGATTGTGAAGTATGCCAAATATGAGTTTGGCAATTTATTGATTTATTTCATAACTAAGTAACTTATTTCCATTACATATTAATGTATGTTTTTTCCCTTTTTTGCTTTTTAAATATGCATATAGGTTGTGCCATATGGCTGATAGTAGCATCAATCCTCAAGTTGCCAGTGTCAAGTACCCAGAGTACAGTTGGTGCCACAATTGGGTTTTCATTAGTAGCCAAAGGTGGACCCAGTATTTCTTGGAATGAGGTTGGAAGAATTGGTAATGTATTTTACCATTTAAACCATGTTCTAGTTTCATCGATTCAAATGAATTTGCTGCTTCATATAATCATGACATAATTTGAATTACTTAATTTCAACCAATTTCTTTATAATTTAAGCTACAGATTACTATTTGTAGATGCTCTTACAAGATTGACAATTTCAAAATCTGTTCTCAAAATTAAGATCAAAAAAGAAAACTATTGAGTGATATAAATAATTTTAGTATACGTACAATCAGAATCTTCAACCGCGGCAAAGTATAATCTTACATTCTTCAGGAATTGCAGATAATTAAGATACCCAGTTACTATTATCACAATGGCAAAATAGTGTTCTAAATTAGTGTTCCAAATTGGTTCTAATGGAAATATGGAAAATCAAACAATTGGAATTAAATGTTGGAAACGCGTAACAATGTTTTATGTCAACTTCAAGAAACTGCATATTTTCAGCAATATTTCTCTTTCATATTTAATTTCAAATGTGTTTGTGTATTTTAAATAAGAAACATATTGAAATTTGGAACACTGTGTTCCAAAATCTCAAAGTCAACTAAACAAATATCAGAATTGTTCATATCTTGCTGGTGATGTGCAACTACGTACTTCAAAAGATATATCAACCCATATTTCAAGATAAAAGTAATTTCTAATTCCTCCTAACTTTTAAGTGCTATATAGTATAATCTATTATGTAGTAAACTCGGCTTAAACTGGATGAGAAATCTACAATGAATTGCAACTACATTTCATGCATATTTAATACACTAACCTCTTGACTATACACATATCTATTGTACTAGTATGCCACGTGCACGTGGCCATATTGATAACCTGTTACCTTTAACCATCATCTGAATAAATAAGCTTAAGGCTCAACATTGATAGAGTTGTTCTACTTTGAACATAATCTTACAATACAAATGTTCTTTAATCCCTTGCAGTTGGGTCATGGTTTATTTCACCTGTGATTTCCGGAGTCATTTCTGGAGCTACATTCTATCTCGTCAAGAAATTCATTTTGGAAAGGGTGAGTTTGATTAATATATGCAATAAACATTACAATACCTAGTCAGGTAACCAATTAACCACAGAACCAACCTACTGCTACTGTCTAAACCTTATTTAAGCATGCACAATACTGATCCATGCTTCGCGTGTTTCACGGGTGTATAACCAAATTTTAAGGACCTCTAATTTTGTAATTAATTTACATAACAATATCAGTGTGTCTACTGTACTTTCATTTCAATATTCCTGTATATGTCCAGGATTTCCAAAAAAACATTGACCCATTTTTTCCATGGCACAAAATAACTTTACTGATACTGATACTAATGTTATATGCTTAAATAAAACAATTAATTATGTATGCAAACGGATGAATAACTGGAGTTAACTTTTTTAAAATCCAAAATGACAAATGAACAAATTTTCCAGGATTTAAGAAATAATTTCAGCTTATTTCCAGGATAAAAATAAAAACCCAGCATAACTCCAGGATTTCCAGGTTTCCAGTGCAGTAGACACACTGAATATTGGACATTGGGATAAAATGCCATTGTGTATGGACAGTGTACAGCTATATTACTAAAAATTGAAAGATTCAGAATACTTTACCCAGAAACTTTGCGCAATTTGCAGTTTACAGATTGATAATTCATGAATTGTATGTATGTAACATAATGTAACTTTGTTCTTTATTGTGTTCTAATTAGAAAGATCCAATAAAAAACGGGTTAATATCATTGCCATATTTATATGGAATCACAATTGGCATCAATCTTATGGCTATTGTGCTGGCCGGATCAACGCGTAAGTTTCATAACTTTTGCTGAACATTCTTTCAAATATAAAATTCCTGTTGTGATAATAATTATTGTTTTTCTAGTTCTTAGGTTTGACAAAGTCCCATGGTGGGGTGGAATCTTAATAGGACTCGGTGTAGGTGTAATAGCCGCAATATTAGTTCAGATCTTCCTTGTTCCGCACACGCGGCGAAAAGTTGCGGTCATAACAAGTGAGTGGAAATATTAAAATGCTATTAGGATAATGTCACATCGTAGTGAAATATGTTTAAATTTCTTTTGTTTGTGTATAATGTAAAGTTGTTATTCCTTGTTCTGTGCAGAGAGTATGAACGAATCTGGCTACAATACCGAAGAGAAAAGCCACGGTACGTAAATTTCCTTGTGATAATTTTCCTTGTGTTTTACATTACATATATAATAGTCACTAAAACATAATTACATTGTGTAATTTGCCTTATATCTTTATGGGTTTTCACCTAGTATTTTAAGATAGACACTGAACATGACAAGTTATTATGCGGTTATCCGCTTCGCACTTCGTGCATCCCACTTTTTCCATTATTACAGAACTTCCAAATTTCAAAAATGGGTAACTTCCCCTTTAAAACTTTTGATTTATGTACATAACACAAGGCCGGTGTTGTCTCGCAACTCATGCATGTTACATCCATTGTACTGACATATATCCAAGTTGGCGTGTTACATTGCGCAGGATTTTGTTGTTTGGAATTCCCAAAAACATAGTGACAATAAAAAAGGACAATATATAGAAATTACTAAACATATTATAGCATTCAGAAATTACTTTTGGGTGAGTTTTATAAAGTTTTAATAGAAACAAATTTTATACGTGTAATAAGCAATTTGTGACACACGAGAGTCAAAATGGAATTATATTTAGTTTACTAAATTCGGTATATTATCTGTTATATCTTCATGGAACAGTTATGGAATAACAAAGTAAATAGGTTAATAAATGCAAAATGTCATGTTTAGAAGGACACAAAATTTGTTTATTCGGTTTTCCGGCGAGCGGCAAAATTTTCGCTCGCATGCAATGAAAAATGGTAATTTTCATTACAGTAAATTAAATCAAATAACATTATGTACAAGTTAGCTACCTTACCACTCTTGACATTACCTTATGCTGTTAAATAGATATGAAATGTTGGGTTTAATTTAATAGCCTTGGTTTAATTTTACCATAGCTTATAAATAGGCTTATACTTGCAATAAAGCTTGGATGAAGTCATAGCCACGTGTTTAGCAAAAGATATAATCAATCATTGATTACCAGGAGTATATTAATAAGATGACACATCAGTATACGTATGTAACCCTTGTACAACCAAGGTACATCAACAATCAACATAGGAAGTAATTACTTATGCTTATAATTAGATACAATGTAACATACTAATGTGATCTTCAACATGTGCTTTATACTTTACAAATGAACAAACATAGCTATTATCCCAGACAGTATTTGAGACCTGCAATATTTTAAATATCACACTTGTAATAAAGCTACCGGTATGTATACATACAGGGTGTTTTATAAGTCATAGTCACTAATAATAAGTTGTAATACACATGGAACTACAGTATTGGGAATGTAACTGAATTTAAAACTCAATTTTCCTTTTAAAAAACTACAAAATAAAGTTGCTTATATTATCTATTTATACGAATTCATAAATAAACAGCCATTCATTGTTTTATAGCTTATATCGAACATTCACATCTGAGAGTATTAGAAATAAATGGATAAATTGGATAAAATGAACATTGAATTCTAGGTTATATCGTTATTAAAGTCTTGGAAAGTTTCTAATTTTAGCCTGATAGACTTAGACAAGTTAAAATGTAATGTATCAAGTAATATATTAAAGGTGAACTGACAGGGTATTTTTGGAGAATTCAGATTTTGACAGAAACCTATAATCAAAAGTAGAGAGTTGTGTCCAGGTTAAACTGTCAAAGTTTGACACAAATAGAATCAGTAGTTTGTTCGCAAAAGGAACTCTAAGTTAACAGTAAGTTTTCACGCGTATAGATGGACATGAACACGGAGGACACGAAAGTGACCGAAAGAGTGAAAAAGAACTGGAGCTTACCCCTCAGAAGGAGATCCTCGAGACTGCACATGATGCTGGGAAAGAAAATGGAGGCTACCAAGTAGAAAACGAGACTCTGCCACATGTCCCAGAGCCTGTTGAGGTCACAACAGTCGCAACGGTCACCACGAACAACACCAGCGAGCCGAATGAAAAAACGAAAAAGGCAGGTATTATGAGTAAATTGAAGACAAAATCGAAGACAAAAAAACAAATGCAGGTTGGGAAACATTACATTCAGTAAAAAAACAATACAATCCATTCCCCTTTCTTGTATTTCATACCGTTATTCATGTCGTTGAAGGCTGAGAATGATGCCGCAGACCTCGCCCGCGTGCCGATGGACGCTTCGGACAGGGAAGATGTAAATGAACTGTTCTCGGTGGTTCAGATATTGACAGCTGCTTGTGAATCTTTTGCTCATGGTGGCAATGATGTCAGGTAAATCGATGTTCCTATTGACCTGTTGTTAATTAAAACATTTATGAATAATACGTATGTACGGGTTATCGTTGCAGTAATGCGATCGGGCCTTTAATTACCATTTGGGTAATCTACTTCAATGGTTACATTCCATGCGAATCACCAGTGCCTTGGGCTGTTCTTCTTCTGGGAGCAGCAGGAATAGTTGTTGGTCTATGGTTTTTGGGTTACAGAGTGATGCAGACCATCGGTCACGACCTTACGCACATATCCACGGCAAGGTACACAAAATCCTGTATTTATTTCTAAATAACCATTCATATAGAATCATTAGATTACATATAATAACATAAACTGAATGACTACAGGTGTGCCATATAGCAAGTTTATAGAAAACTTTTGTATGGGATAATGTACGCGAAGACAAATCAATTAGTAACGCCTTTTATTTTTTAAAATGAAAAGTTGATTAGTTATTCAAAATCCGAAATATACACATGGAAACCACATGTCTTAACTTTATTCAACTAACAAATTCTGTCTCTCCAGACATTTCTCTCATTTTGGAAACAGTTTCAATAATTACCCTTGCAGGTTTTCCAAATTTTCACATTAACTTTTATCAATTGAGAAAAGTAAATGTAATTTGGATTGTTTTGCAATAAAAATGACAAAGCTGTTGGGCTTTTGGCACACCTGGAATATCCACTGATCTGAGCGCAATAAAGTCAACGCAACCAATATTTATTTTCAGTGGATTTTCTACAGAGTTTGGTGCAGCATTAGCAGTGATGCTGGCATCAAATTTAGGCATTCCAATCAGCACAACCCATTGTGGTAATTACATATTGCATTTCAAACGTGAATTGACATGGTAATATTTAAAATACTTGAAGTTATAGTTTCTGAATTATTAGCTACTAAACTTTGCTAGATAGGACGCCAGCATATAGGTGAACCTCCTAACTTAATTACCCCGGTCCAAAAAGGCCAAACTTGCCAAGTTTTAAATACTAATAAGTTCTTTTAACTAATTTACACCGATATTTTGCTGCAACTCTTGTTTCATGTTTATTTCTTCATTAGGTTAATTAAGTTTCAGGGCACATTACAAAACCATGTCACTTCACCTTTAAATTAAATTGCATGTGACTCTGATCTGTTTCCCTCTATAACAATTTAGTTATAACAATACATTATTATATGAATAAAAGTATCATAATGGATTTTTCTTTTGCAGTTGTTGGGTCAGTGGTAGCTGTCGGATTCATCCGAGAACGAAAAGGTGTACATTGGAAGTTGTTCGGCGGCATTTTCTTCGCTTGGATAGTTACGCTACCAATTGCCGGAGGACTCGCAGCAGCAATAATGGCAATATTCGAGGCAACACTGCTTGATTCCACTGGTAGTAGTTCGACTAGTATGACCACTAGTTCCACTGATACTTTGATGCAAATGCTGAACGCAACCACAATGGCCACAATGACAATTTGACCAGTATCGCAAACTCAGGTCACGCAATGCCCGGGACGATTGAAGCTAAGATGTGTGGTGTGATAAACTTCCCTGAAGTTCAATATATGAACGTTCATGGATAGTTTAAAAACAGGAACACGTGGAAACAAGTGAGCAAACCGTATTCGGTGCCGTACGACATTCAGCAGGAAACTATAATAGCGCAGTCACTTAAATCTCTTTTTTACAATTACCCTGTCTGGAATCATAGAGAAGTAAGTGCAACAGTGAGCACTTATTGTGCACCATGTGTAAAATTGAACAGATCGGAAACGACTTTGCAAGAACACAATAACACTCCGAGAATAAAGTATTGGGAAAATTGAATAGCCTGCGTGAAGAGGCCATATTTTGCCATGTGATATATATACATACATGTATTTGTTCAATAACAATCACAATATTCTTTATATAAATTTGAAATGAAGAACATGGAGAAATAAAGTGTGCATATTCTTGTAGGATGTCGATTTTGTCAAAGAATTCAGGGAATTGTGTTTCAATTTTAACTGACTGTACAATTGCATTTATTGCATTATTGTAAAATGCATATACCGTACATTAGAAATAAGAGATTTATGCCTTAAATGATCTAATTATCTGTGAGGTCATCAATGGTTTCTTGTACCCATGCGGCAACCATTTCAGCGACTTCTTTGCTAGACTCCAGCACGAACGCGTGATCGAAGCCGCGGTCGCAGAGCAATATTTTCCCCGTGGGAAATCTAGCCTTCATCTCGTTCAAGTAACTTCTGGGACACCAATGGTCATCAGCACCGTAGTACATGATGATATCATCGATGTGCCTGGACACGTGGTCCACGTCCAACAGTTGCACATTTTGCATCTCATCCCGGCCCATGAACATGGAGCTCGCGGCGCAGCTCGGCTCAAATAAGTTTAAACTGGCCCGCTTGGTGCACTCGGCAACTTTCTTCCCCTGTAAAGGACCACTCTATTCCATGTCCATACTCTTGAAAAGCTTTGTTATATACAGTGGGATATCTTATTATTAGAGCCACATCGAATAAATAGTCAATGTGTGTTGTGGCTCTAATATGATAGCCCAATGTATTTGTATAGTTTCCTTTATAAATTACCTGCAAGTACCATTCCACCAACTTGTACTGAATCCGCTTGGAGAGGTAAAACAAAATGTGGACGAGAAAGAGCGCGAAGTACTGGAAATAAGTTAGTAATGGTTTGGCCCATTGGCCCTGCGGACTGAGTGCTAATTTCTCCACTGTTGGAAACAGTAGAATTGCCTTTGCAATCCTAGATTTTGGGATGTCACGCATCATCTCCAATATGATGTAAGCACCGATTGAATGGCCAATCAATACCAGATGTTTATCACGTGGAACGTAGTTTTCAACAAATTCCAACTTGTGATGAATTTGTCCTTGCAGATTGTAAAGATCTTCGTTTGCTTTAAATTGTATAGCAACATTGATAAATGAACATATTGTACATATACAAAATTAATTGTGAAAAGCAATATTAGACTAACTGACATACAGCTGACATTTAACACAGTTAAATATATTTAACAATGTACCAAATTAGCAGAAAATTACCATGTAATGTTGGCAAATGGGCATTTGCTGGAACTTTGACATGTCCAGCATGAGAAATGCCCCAAACTGGAACTTTGCAATCTAAGGATTTATATAGTGACTCCATGAATTCGTCATAGTAATCAATAATACCAGGATTTCCTGCAAATTAACACCGAAAATCAAAATCAGATTACATGTAAATTCACTAAACATAGATACCATCAATATTTTTTGTTTAATTATATTAATTTACCTGGAATAACCAGTATGATTGCTTCACTATGTGTACTTGATGCATCACTGTCTTCAAGCCATCTTCCGTAAGTTATTATGTGAGTTGGTACGCAATTAACATCTATGAAACCTTCATGGTAATTGCGTTGCATTTTATGAACGTCGCCACAATTGCAAAAATCTACACAAATAAAATTATGTACCCATGGAAATATGCGGTCAAAGTCAAAAGATTCGGACAAATCCGGGACCGGCAAATAACTCTGACCTCGAACTTAGAACTTTCATGTTGCTCCAAAGCCGCATGCATCAAAATATAAACCGATTTCGTGACATCAATTTCTCGTAAGACGACATTAGGCCTAAATCCACCCATAAAGCTCTTGCTTCATACGCACTGAACGGTCAACACAGATTTGGACGCCATTTTGATACCGCCTTTTCGACAACGCAGCGCCATCTACAAATACAATTCAATACTAAACGGCAAACTATTTTGTCCTGTGTGTGCAAATATCTCTGCAAAACTGTGCACAACAAATACAATTGGTTTTCAATTTTAAGAATATGGAAATTGTACTAAATTTAAACATTTAACGCTTTAATATTATTGTTTCCAAAGGTTCTAAACGAAGTTCCAAGTGTAAAAAATATTAAAAATGGCGTCCAAATTACTTTCAAACGTTTTTAAATATTTTATACAAATTTAGTGTAAAATAACTATAAAATACGTTGATTTACTATAGTGGTATATCAAAGTATTTTTGTCTTCACAAATTAAATAAGCAAAACCATGTGCATATATGAACCATAAATTACAATTTTTATTATTTATGTGTATTTCACAAATTACATATATGGCATCAAATTAATTATACCAAAATAATTTAAAACTACAGAACCACACTCTACAGATTCATATCTCCCACAAAATGTTCTGGATAACTACAAATTATAAATAAAAAATAACTATGCGCGCATCTGTTTAAAAATGTTTGTAGTTGCATTATATAATAATATAATATTAATGAGTTCTTACCTGTTTCAGGAACCTTCAGGCTTGTATCAACCAATTGGTTTTTGCTGCTCAAGTATAATAACGGAGTATATGGTACAGTTTGTCTGTTTACACATTGTTTGGTGACCATCCTAAACAAAGAACAAAAAATATTGTAATTGAATTCGAAAAGTTGACAACGAGAGATTATAAAATGGTTTAAATGTCAAATAAACATAATTTGTACATTCATTTTTGGCATAAGAAACGTTATTTGTCCCCTTTTCAAACTTTTTACACCGACGAACAAATTTGAAATTCGCGGTACACAAACTGTTTCGCAACCCCGCCCACAACGGGGAAGTGTGTTGCCCGGATGTTGCCAAAATCTGATTTCCTCGATGATCGATTAATCATGTTAATGAACCAAATATCGGTGTAACGACGTGATTTAACATAATCATTCCAGCCTTGCACCATCCTTTTGTTACTAACAAACCTCAGTTACCCAATAACGTTCTGAAAACGTCCATTTTTTCCCCCAAATACAATAAAGAAATCTATCTTCGATGTAGTACACAGAGTACACGAGGTTTTCTATTTCTGTTATCGCAATGATTAATTCCTACTCTTGTTAATTCTAAACCTGCAAATTAGCCGAGATATTAACGTCAAACGAATAGGCATAATTACCTCTTCATACGCCATCCAAATCAATCCAAATTATAGGAATAACATCTCACGCGACCGGCCGCGACCGGCCAAGACGGAAAAGACTGCGAAAGAAATACGGATTAGTTCAGCAACGGCTGCAAGATGGCGCCACTATTCAATAACGAACGGAACTGACGTCACTCGCCGCCGGAAGACAACGTGTATTTAGCCGATCCGGCATCTGATGCCGATCTTCCCCAATTTTCCCGTGACATTACCGTCATGTCATCCCATTTACCGTCCGAATACCTTCTAGGAAAAATATTTATCGCTATTTTACTGTTTCTCGGCGTTCCAACTATTACAAACGGTCAGTTCATTTTGTTTTAGCGGTGGCTTGAAACTGCGCTTTGTGCTATGTAATAATAACCTCCGTTCCAAATTTCGATCAGCTCTATTCTACAACTACGTGACGTGTGGCTCTGTGATCAAGATTTTGAACGATAATTACAACGCTAGGCTACATTCCCACGAAGTCCAGTATGGATCCGGAAGTGGTCAGCAAGTTAGTGCAAAAATATTTAATAACCAACTAATTTCATCATTAATTTCCACATCAATTTGTTAATTACTTATTTAATATTTAATTTCAGTCGGTAACAGCAATAGCTGACATGGATGATGTTAATAGCCATTGGGTGATTAAAGGAACAGCTAACACAATTTGCACCAGAGGGTTTGTATATATATGGAATTATATTTGCAATACACATTTAATTTACAAAATTTGTAAGTACATTTTTAATTAATAAGCATTATAATACATGGAATGATTCCTATAAAAAAGTTGTGCTAGTATTTCTGGAGCCCTGTAATTTTGCTAAAATCCTATAATTCATAAATATATTGATTTATTTTGCAGGGAACCTGTTAAGTGTGGAAGCACAATTAGACTGGAACATTTAAAAACCAAAAAGAACTTGCACAGCCATTTATTTTCATCTCCGCTGTCGTCAGCGCAAGAAGTTAGCGCGTTCGGCGTGAATGGTGAAGGAGACACTGGTATTAAAACCCTTGAATTATTTGTAAATGTTCCAATATTAAATGATAAACCCCTGCATTTAGCTACATATTTGTCAACCTACATTCAACTCCAACAGAACTAACCTGATTTCCATTTAGGTGATCACTGGACCATTGTTTGCGATTCCGACAGCTGGAGCCGTGATAGGCCAGTGCTTATAAAACACACAGATACAAACATGTAAACATTCAATAAATATATTTTGCTGCTTTCTATTCTGTTCACTCAAAATTTGAATTTATTATACAGGTACCTTTCGTTGTCCGGCCAAAGATATGGCAGCCCAATTCCCGGCCAGCTGGAAGTTTGCGCTGTTGCCAATTCTGGATCAAATGCACAGTGGAGGGCTACTGAAGGGATTTTCATTAAACCTGCAGATATTCCCGGAATGCATCATGAACACACAGAATTGTAATATAATTATTATAATAATACAAATACACCATCTGTTAAAATGGAAAGATTGAAGTGTGTGTGTGACAATATCACAAAGAAAGTAATTATATTCATCATATATCTTACCTATTTTGAGACAACCGGCATATTGTGAAGAAGGACCAGAAGTAACCGATGATGATGAAATTCATTCTTATATTCATTTCAGGCATCTACAAATGTTTATTATTTCATGACCAAACATGTATGAAACAATGTGAACTTGTCTTCTGTACAATTGCAATAAAACCAAACAAACAAGTAAGGTTGATTAATAATAATTAATTGTGAATCTTTACAGTTTATTAATCAGCTGGATGTTCAGTTTTGGGAGACTTTCTCTTTTCTTCTTCCGCTGCAAGTTTCTTTAATCCCTCTGGTATACGACCTTCCTCAACTTCCTTACACCACACTTTGTACTGGAAAATACAATAAAAGTACCTGATATTAAATACAAAATAATGTGAAATATATTCACTGATTTTCTAGCGAGTCGGCCAATACATTAAACACAGAATTGGGAACATGCTGAATTTTTTGCAGATTTTTCATTAATTTGTTCAAAAGTTATAAGACGCAAGCCTGTCAACGCTTTCATTGGCTAAAACGGCGCACATTTCGCCACAGGACATTATGACGCCAGCGCCATGACATTGCACATTATGACATGGCGTCACATCTCCAACTAGTCGTAACTTTTTATTACTAATTTTTACAAAACTTTTGTTCACGCCAATCGTTCTTATGGTACTTCATCAATAAACAGGGAACTTTTCAGGGTATGTTACAAACAGTGTCAGTTCACCTTTAATAAGACGCAAAAAGGGGGCAAGTGCGCAGTTTCGCAGATATTTCATCTACGCAGTGCGCACAACGCCCCAAATGACCTCGCAACCACTCAGAATCATCATCAAATAAAACCCCAAATGTTCCTCAAATAATAAATAATAGAAACAAATATAATATAACAATAATAACTGACCATTTCCAGTTCTTTCCTGAGCATTAGCACGGCTTGCTCTCGATGATTGACCAACTCCTCCAGGTATTGGTAGCGTAATTTCTTTCTAGCCCGGCATTCTCGAGCACTTTGTCGACTGCGTTCCAGTTTCACTTTCATGTCAACTTTGGCTGATCGTCGTCCACCACTTCGTCTGTTTCTCACCGGTCCAACACCGTCTTTTCTGCCACTTTTTCCCGTCCAATTGTCGGACGAAGACGACGACGATCCGGCCGCCTGCACCGCTTTGCCGACCTACGCAGTACGCAAAATCTCTCTCTTAACAACGCGTTTAAACACGTCCTTTCAAATTACACTACAGCTTCTGGGATGAATCGTCAATACTACGTGAACATACGACGTAAATTGGGAGGAGATACAAGCCCTGCTATTAATTATTACCGTGCAAACGAGCCGAAACAACGACAACGATCCCAACAACCCCGTCCCACAACGCAATCGACCAGGAACACCCCTGTAATAATAAAATGAGAACGGTCGACTGCGCAACGTACTGTGATTGGTGGGATCGCGGTGCTTGCAAGGAACTTATCCCCTAGCCGTCCAATAGGAAGGCATGGAGTCAGGACCGGAATGGCGGCGCCCACAAACCACGTGACTACAGTAGCAGTTTGCATGGGAGCGCCATCTGTTGGAGGCGACGTATACTTCAGCCTCGATGACGCGCAAGATGACGCACCCAAACAAACATGCAGCCGGTCGGGAAAACATGGCCGAACGAAATCTAATAAAGCGATTACTGCACGCTAAACCTTGTTTCAATCGTGAATCGCGTCTTAATTATAAGCTAAATCGTGTCTGAACTATCCACCTAAATGTTAGTAATCGCTGGAAACAGTTGTCAATCAATAAAAATACACGTATTGTTCAGAAATCGGGAAAGCGGAAGACGATTTCAATATATGCATGATGAATTGCATTTATCAAACGCGGCAAGAATGTAGCAATAAAATCGATAACATGAAGGCTAACCTACCTTATTATCATCTCCAATTACCCTTTCACCAGTCTGCATTGTGTTTACGTCAAGAAAAATCGATAATTCTCGGACATCTTCATATCAACAACCTCCAAAGCGTGGTCGTGTTTACGTACTGATTCTGCTATTCCGTTTCCTGACACGCAACCCCTTTCAATCGACTATGACGTCATTTCAGTTACGTCACACATCACGTGATTGAAATTAAACCTCGAATTTTCCACCATCCTTAAAAAAATAATGATAATAGAAAGCTTCAGGTCATTAATTCAGCATAAACACGGGTATGCAAAAATGATTTGTTCTCATTTTCATATCCGATGATCCCCAAAACCAAACAATTGATGACCGCTACCAAACCGCAACCTTCCCGCTACGTTTTCCGCAACCGCTACTTTGTGATGACGTGACATCTCCATTTACTCGTGACTTCGAATCGAATTTCACGAATTAAAAAGCAGCTGCTAAAACGTCAAATATACTACGGGAAAATGGAGTCTCTGTACCATCAAACAAACAGGTTAATCCAGGAAATCCAAGGCTGTTTTACGAGGTTGGAACGATCTAATGGCGATGAGGCACACATTGTTGAAAATGAAATCCAAGCTAGGATTGACCACATCACAAGGTACTTAAAAATCTACTTTAAATGCATTTTAAAACATGTTGGCCACCTGTTAAAGTCAACATACACAAGTTTTACTGTATAATAATCGCACCTGAAATTATATTTCAGCAACTGCGAGAGGTTGGACATTCTGGTCAACAAGGAACCACTAACTCGAAAGCAGAACTCCAAACTTCGCGTTGACCAGTTGAAATACGACTGCCAGCACCTTCAGGCTGCCTTGAGGAACCTGCAACACCGTAGGCTGTCCAAGGAAAGGGAGCACAAGGAACGGCAGCAGCTTCTGGACAGGCAGTTTCAACCCAATGAAGTCAACACATCCATTCTGATAGACCATGCACTGCAGATGAACAACTCGGCACACAACACACACCAGGGACTCGATGACCTTCTGGGCAGTGGTTCATCCATCCTTACAAGTCTTCGTGAGCAACGTGGTACATTTAAAGGCATACAGAAGAGGATCCTGGATGTTGCCAACACCTTAGGAATGTCCAATACAGTGATGAGATTGATTGAGAGAAGAACTTATCAAGATAAAATCATTCTTTATGGTGGTATGATACTTACTTGTGTTGTCATGTTTCTGGTTGTCAAGTATTTGACGTGATATGTCTCAATGCTTCCTTATTGTCATTCCAAGTACAATAAAGATAATGTACCAATTCTGGGAAATGTTTTTCATTAAACCAAGAGTGATTAAATCCAACTTCTTGTATGTGATTACATGTGTATTACGGTAACTGGGAATGATCTCTCACATAAAGTGGCACACAAATCTGAAAATATACACCATGCATTTGATTTGCTGAAGTCTTCAAAAACATTGTGATATTTTTAGTGAACTCATAGGAACCATCTACAGTAATAACATGCTAAACTATCAAGGATCTGACAGCATTAATGTTAAAACCAAATTAACACGGTATGCATAACAGTCCACTATGAAAATCCACTGTATTACGTGTAACACCAACCACTGACAGGATACGTCTAACAAGCTTCCTGATATCAGGATCTCCATGTTGCATGTAAGAATAAACAGTGGTCAC
>JAQFZQ010000805.1:0-26313 GCA_034696005.1 Glomeris marginata
GTACGCTCGAGCATGCGCACTAGAACGTACCGGTCGGTACCGGTGCAGGGTTGAGGGCAGATTGCAGACGCTAGTGCTAGGGGCGCTTCGAAGCCTCAAGCCCACTGGTCCACTCAACGTCCTTTCATTTCACTAGCGCTGAATTCTTCAGTTCTACCAGTACTTAGTAGCCTTGGTTCTACCCATTTCGATTGATTAGTGTTGGAATGATATGTTAAATTACCTGATTTCTTACGGAAATTGCGTTTTCTCTCGCGTTACAATTGCCGGAGCTACAAAAATCTGTACATCAGTTTCAAAGTATTCGAAAAATATGGCGTCCAGCGGGACTACTGAGAAATTAGACTCTGTTGCCGATGTTGACATAGACGAAGGACGATTCAAATATATACTTATCAAAGTGCATGATAGTATACCTGACGGCGAGGAAACTAGCAAGTTTATTGTACGAGGATACAGTTGGGCCGGTTACCACGGTTTGTATCTTAAAATTAGTCTAGCAAAGATCATCTTATATGTAGATCATAATATTTTGTATTACGTTTTTGCAGCTGATATCTATGAAAAAGTTGAAGCTAATTTGGTCACCCGAGGTCTGGAAGGAGAATGCGTTGGAGGTGGAAGGATTTTACATGACAGAGCGCAGAAAACTATCAAAGTATACGGATATTCACAGGTTAATTATATTATACTAAATATAAGCACATTTTATATTAGGAAATGTGAAACCTTGGGTGAAACTAAAGGAATTTTGGTGGAATTATATTTACTAATTTCTGGCCTAAAGTTCACTAAATTATGTATATATGTCTTGGTCTGAAATTTTACTTTCTAGGGATATGGGCGTGCAGATCACAAACTTGCAACTGATATCCTAAAGAAACGCTATGGCGATTATGCAGAGATTTCTTGGTCAAATGATGGCTACTGAATAATTATGCGAAATGATGGCTATAATAATATTTATTACAGTAAATGGAATTTCTTGTACAAGGTTTTACACACAAAAGTGAAATACTTGAGTTAATAATTGGACTGATCATAACGTTCGGTCAATAAAATGCAAACTTGGAGTATATTTTAAAATTGTTTATTTTCGACAAGCGTGGCAAATGAAATAACAATGTCATTACATTTTAAAGCAAATGTAGGGTATGCAATTTACACACATTGTAAAGCTGCATTCCAATACTGCAACAATGATCTAACAATAAATGAGTGCAACCAATCAGTTAAATAAACTCGTTGGGTGGACATGCATATGCTTGTTACAATGTACTGTCAACTAATACTCACGAATACATATGCATCCACCCGCATCCACCTATTATAAAATCTCACAATGTTTACATATACAACAGTACGTGACTACAAATTCACAAGATTTTTACTGATCATTACAAACAATCTATTGTGACATGCAATTTTGTTAAAACTAAATCAGGCTTCATAACTGTCTTTATGGAATGCAATACATATAGGACAGTATGTATTAGAAAATTGTCATGGAATTAGGTTTGTATGGAAATGTCCCAAGGGTAACAATACTATTTATGATTTGTATAATTACAGAACTATCATACATTTCCTATTGGATGCAATTAAGTTATTGCACTAATAATACCTAAAAGATACGTAAAATCACATGACAACACAAGCTCTTGATTCAACAGGCTTCTCATCCACTTTGGTGACATTGTTGCCATCTTTGTACACTTCTACTGCAGGAGAGCTGAAAGTCTTGAAGGTTTCCGTTAGGCTAGTGTAAGTAGAAGGTTTTGCTTCCCTTTGTCTTGCCTTATGCAACGCATAAGCTGTATCTTCATATCGCAGTTTGATATCATAAACTGTCTCTGCTACATATGGTCCTCGAGAAGTTTTCGGTCTGCTCATTGGCCCTTTTTCATTATTTCCTTTTCACTAAACACCACCTACAATAGCATTCATTCAGTTGGTTATAAAATTAGTAAAGGCGCGCATGTGCGGTAAAAACCATATAACCATATGATATAACCAATTTACTAATCATTTCCTTTTACATCTCGACGATCTCGTTACGAAAACCTTGGCGAAAACCGTCAATTCTCCGAATTTTAAACCTAATTTCCTTGTGTGAGTTATGAGGCGATATAGCTGGATAAAGTGAAGGGAGGAGTTTATACTCTACAACCAATCAGGATTGATATGTATTTTACGTGTCCAATCAAAAATTATTTGTTGCCCCTCCAGAAAAAGTGCTAAAAAGTGCTTTGCAACTCTGCCACCTGGTGGCAGAATCGCTTACTAAGTTAAGCATTTTGACAGAATGGAAAGAACTTTTAAGTTGTAATTTTATGTCATTTTTATAAATATTGTAAACATTTGATATATTTCGCTTATCCAGTAATCCAGTACAGTTACAGTACTATATGTACTGATCGATTCTTGGATCGATTAGCGTATCCTGGTGCATTGAAAAAGTGGTCAAGGCGTAGGTAACCGATCAGTTGCATTTGATGGAGGGAGAATCGTATTGGTAGCTGTAGAGACTGAAACATTAGTCCAAGCTGAAACTTGCCGATTTGAGATGGTAATTTTTGTTGTTTCGCTTTCTTAACTGTTATTTCTGGATTTTAATAAGTAAAATTGATATTCTGCAGTTGTTTTACTCGTTTTTCAAATCACTTGTCGGGAAAGATGTCGTCGTTGAACTCAAAAACGATTTGAGGTACGCGATACATTTTTGTTCGTTTTCAAATATCCACTAACTTTTGGTATATAATTATATGTATTTGTGATGTATTGTAGCATATGCGGTACGTTGCATTCTGTGGATCAATATTTAAATATTAAACTAACCGACATCAACGTCACAGACCCGGATAAGTACCCACACATGGTAAATATACTGTACATGCATTAGTGAAGGTGAAATTTATTTTGCTGTAACAATTTTAACATTAACAATCTCGTGTTTATTATTTCAGTTATCCGTCAAGAACTGCTTCATCCGTGGTTCCGTGGTAAGATACGTACAACTTCCTTCTGATGAAGTAGACACACAGTTGCTGCAAGATGCTGCCCGCAAAGAAGCAGTGCAGAGCAAACAATGAAAAATACTAGCTATGCATATGGTATGAGAAATCACCCAACATGTGATTGCAATCATCACATCGTTGCATGGTGTGATGTTACTTCTGTTTTTTAATTTGCAAACACTTTTTCCCCATAATATGTACTTTAATTTCGTAGTATGCGACAACCATTTGATATCAATGAATATTATCACTCGAGTGATCTTGATATTATTCATTAATGTACTACTTCATATTCATAAATTACAATGTTGAGTAATATAATAGTGGAAATATTCATTGTTATGTTCTGTTCCTGGTTTATAAAGTTTAAAAAGTGTAGCTGCATCTTTACACAAATATACTTTGTTTGAAAGGTTTGACTTTGTGTATCTTTAATTTGGTGTGATGTGGAGAGTTAAAAAAACAAATCAAAACAAACAATAAAAGTATACATGATGAAAAATACATGATGTAATGAAATCAAACTAATTACACTTTACAAAAATCGTGATAAATTGAAAGATTTTGTCCAATCAGGGAAGTGATTTTGGCACTTCCGGTTCCATTTCCAGAATTTCTTCAGATGAATCTGGACTTCTCTTTACAATTTCTCCTTTGGCAGCTAAGATTTCTTCAATATTCCTACACACACAATTAAGTCAAATGACTAAATTGGAGCAACTACATATTGAAAATTTATACTTGTGATCTCCTAGATTGGTAAACCAGCCGAGGTTGTCTGCTATCAAATGTCGGTTCAAACATCCTGAACATTGAACAACCACAATCCCTTTTTCGTACGCATTTCGCGAAATTAACCTCGAAATGCGAGATTCACATTTCTTGCAAGTGAATTGCAGTTGTAGTTTCGCCGAGATTTGACTGGATAGGTAAGAAATAGGAAAGAATGAACTAGATTTCCCGCGTTGAAGAACTATTTTCCCGATTAGGCTTAACGTTCGTGCCGCCATTTTATTTTGAAAGCGAATAAACCCTGTAAGTTGCGGCGCTCCATCCAACGGACAATGAATCACGCTGCCAACTCAGCCGACCGTGCATTGCTGGTGCATTGCTGGTGCATTGCGTGCCGTGTGCCGTGCTCATTTGTCGATTTTGCTAGCAGAGGTTTGTCGTAGAACTTTAAAATCTGAATGGTGAATGATGGCACGATTGTGAACGGGAAAAAGTATAAATATAATGGGCAGCAGTCGTTGCGGACATATCTCCACACTGGGAGATTACACGGAAGAGGACATACTTCCAAAGCGACAAGTAAGTGAAAAACCACCGACCGAATGTAGGCCTAACGAAATGGCGTTTTCACGATTCTTGTTCGATTACAGTCGGCACGTTGCGATACATGCGGTATTCAGGGGCAGAATATGTGGGTGTGCCTTCATCACAACTGTCTGTACGTTGGCTGTGGTGAAGCTGCCAACGATGATAGCACGCATCACTTCAAGGTGACAATGTTTCTTTAATTTCTAGGCCGCTATATTTTTTGCTTGTCATTTCCATTACACCTATTTTGTAATAATCCATGTGTGTGATGCAATTTCTTGATCAGGAAACAATAGTTAATTGTTGGGTGTTTTCAAGTACATATATAGACTGTGAAACAATTGAAGACAATGTAAAATTAAAAATGCCAGAAAGTGCAATTAACGTTTTGGATGCTTGGTTTGTATCAGTTTATATTAATAATTGAAATTGTTTCGGCCCGATGTGGAAGAAAAAGATAAAATGTTTAAGCATACATGTATGACTATGTACTAATTTTGTGTGATGTTATACATTTTCTGCAGTTCATTATGTAATGTTGTCGGGAAACATGAATATAGTCTTGATATAGTTAATGGCTACAGTGCATTTTGAATATTGGTAAAATTGATAGATCTATGGTAGGATAAGAACAGATCTAGGAAAGGTTTATTGGAGCAAGATTGGAGAACCAGGAGAATTTGGGGGAAGATATTTATATAAATTTAGTATTTGAAGTTGCGTTATGTACACCGATTTCATTACAGGATGAAAACTTTTGAACGTGTTGACAACAAATTAATTTTGGTTGCATAATCGTTTCAGGATAATCTTGACCACTGCCTGACACTCAATTTGACAAGCTTGCGTGTTTGGTGCTACAAATGCGAAGCAGAGGTATATTTAGAAAACAACACTCCTGCAGTACCCGCTGCATCACGGCCCATCCCCGGAAACAACGTGTATGTTGCAAATGGAGATGCGGACACCGACGATGAAATAGATGGAGAGGATCACAACCTAAAACCACGAGGTCCTTATATAGGGTATCAATAAGCCCAGACTGAAATTTATGTTAAACATTTCTTATTGTTTTGCAGGATTGACTGGACTTCAAAACATTGGCAATACATGTTACATGAATGCCGCAATCCAAGCATTATCCAATTGGTAAATTCTAGTTCTTTAAATTACGGGTTGAGTAATTTAAATGGAAATATTGTTAACTCTATTGTCTGGTTTGTGTTTGTAGCCCACCTTTGACACAGTTCTTCTTGCAATGTGGCTCTTACGTAAGAACAGACAAGAAACCGGGCCTCTCGAAGAATTACATGAAGCTCATGTGTGATATGTGGCATAAAAAGAGACCCAGTTATGTTGTACCGTCCAATATAGCTTACGGCATCAAGTTTGTTTGCCCAATGTTTCGCGGATACACGCAACAGGTAATTCATAAATGTGTTAACCACGCAATTACTGTAAGTGTTCGAGTTTTGAATAAATTATAGGTTTATAGCAGAGCTTTAAAGCAAGAATTTGTATATGGAATAGAGCTAAATGCAATATATTCACTGGGTAATATTAAATATCTGTCTTATTTACTAAGGACTCACAAGAATTCCTGCGGTGTTTCATGGATCAGCTTCACGAGGAGCTCAAAGAACCCGTGGTGGATCTGGACAAGGACTATGTAACAAACATGGAAGTCCCGAATGTTGGAAGTGTTGCCGATACAGACGAGTCGAGTCAGTCCGAAGCTGAATACGAGACTTGCGACTCGGGTTTGAGCAGCGAGAAAAGTTCATACACCGACGAAGGCAACGAACAGGTTGAGTCAACCCGACTATGTAAGAAGAACCATCATCAGGGTGTTGGTGGTAGCAGAAAGAGCCTCGTTGATGGCCTGCATTCAAGGTGAATTGCATTTAATGGTACCTGATGAATGACATTTGGGATGTGATTGCAATAAAAATTTGTATGAAGGGATTTGCCCAGTTACCAATCATTGGGAGATGAAGACAACGGTGTGGAAACCGCGACAATCACCGAAGCAAAACCAACATTGAAATCCCAGGGTTCCATGAAAGGCTTTTCCCCATACCTTCCATTCAGTCAAGGATGGGCATCTTCTAACCCATCCAATTCAGCCGGGAAAAGTAAGCGCAAGAGACAAATCAAGCACAGAAGCATCGTGTCTGATGTCTTTGACGGAAAGATTCTCAGTTCGGTGCAATGCCTAACATGTGACCGGGTAATTGTCACTTTCATATTTCAAATATATGTGATCGTGTTAATTCAATGTGAATGTAAGATTTTAAATTTCTAGGTTTCTTCAACGAAGGAAACTTTTCAAGATTTATCATTGCCAATACCAAACCGAGAATACCTTAGCGTGCTTCATGCATCTCAAACATCTCCTTTGAAAGCATCGCTAAGCACATGCACGGATGTGTACAGTCATCAGGGATGGTTTAGTTGGATGTTTGGGTGGATGCGAAGGTCTTGATATTTTAAATATTATATCAGTGTTACGTTGACGGATATCTAAAGTTTGATTTCTTGTTTTCTAGTTGGATCTGGGGGCCAACAGTAAGCTTACAAGATTGTCTGGCAGCATTCTTCTCAGCAGATGAGCTGAAAGGAGATAATATGTACAGTTGTGAGAAGTGCAAGAAGTTAGTAGAAGTTCGTGGATGTATTTCATATGTAGAATAGAGTGGCGTCATGTTGCTGTTTTAATAAAAGTTGCCCAGTGACCCTGTTCATTTTCTTAGGTTGAGGAACGGAGTCAAGTATTCCAAGGTCCTTGAGTTGCCCGAAGTAGGAACTATTTTATTTATTTACTTATAATGCGCTGAAAAAAGTCTGGAAATTAATTCATTGTACAGTGTTTCTGTTTTAACATTTTACGTAGTAATTAATATGGGTTTGAAAAAGCATGACTTGGCAAAATTTAACACGATTTTGTGGTAATGGCATTTCTTCAGTACTCTACTTAAAATAAAATAATGTATATAGTTAGTAATTAATTTGTTAGATGTCTGTATATTTTGTCCTGTCAGTATGTAATAAATGTTTTATTTATAAAGGTGCTGTGCATTCATTTGAAGAGATTCCGACACGAGGTCATGTTTTCTTCCAAGATTAATAGTTACGTTTCTTTTCCACTGGAGGAACTCGACATGACACCATTTCTTCACAAAGGTTAGTTGAAAGTGTATAGCATTTTCTTTTGTAAAAGATTGAATCTATATTGCTTTATTTAGATTGTCCTTCAGCAGTCTGTATGTATGAACTTGTTGCAGTCATCTGTCATCATGGCACAGCTGGAGGTGAGTTACTTGGAAAGCATCAAGTGTTTATCAAAATAAAATGTATTTTTTTTTCTCTTTCCAGGAGGTCATTACACTGCTTTTGCTTTAAACTACATAAATGATAGGTGGTATGAATTCGATGATCAATGTGTGACTGCGGTGGACCCACAAACTGTTGCCAATTGCGAAGCTTATGTATTATTCTACAGGTAAATTGTGTGGATTCGTGCTATGGAAAATGGGTTTTGGAATTGTTAAATGGAATTTTGTCTGTAGGAAGAGCTCTGAAGATATGATGAAAAAGCGACAGCGTGCCATAGAGTTGATGGAGAGTGGAAAACGAGATGTAAATACGTAAAACAAATTGCAGACTTACTTTTTACTAGCAGCGGGATATTTAAAATTGTTTTGTTATCTTTATTGCAGCCAAGTTTGATGCATTTCTACGTTTCGAAGCAATGGGTAAACAAATTCAATACTTTTGCAGAGCCAGGCCCAATCAATAACACAGACTTCTTGTGTCCACATGGAGGTAAAAAGTATTAGGAAATAATACTAGAAATTCAAATATTATACATTGTTCTCGTGTAAATTTTCAGGAGTTCATCCAAGCAAAGCATCATATGTTGAAGAGCTGTGTACGCAACTTTCCCAAGGTGTTTGGGAATATTTACATGACACGTATGTAGGATAATTTTAATAAACTTTTCAATACAAATGGTGTGATGCATGTGTCGGCTAAGTTTGTTAGGAAAGAAATTAAAATTGCTTTATGAATTTATAAATAACGTTTTCAGGTTTGGCGGAGGTCCAGCATGCAATCAACTGTACATTTGTGCATTGTGTCAACAAGAACAGGAACTGCTTGAACGACGGCAAAATCAAGAGTTAGACGAGTTTATTCGGGTAAGTTTTTGATTTTATTTCACTTTGGAGCATTTTTCTTATTTGACATTATCATTGCAGCTGCATAAGGAATTTCCATCACAAGAAATGCCAGGCATTATTTACGCAATCAGTTTAAATTGGTTCCGGCAGTGGGAGATGTTTGTAAGGAATAGGGCAACTGGTAATGTAAAATAGTACATTATCTTGACTGAGAGTTTTGGTCTTTAAAACACTATTTGTCATTTAGATCCACCTGGTCCAATTGATAACAGTACGATATCATTCTGCAAAAACGGGCAAATATATTTACGGACGGGTAAGTAATGGTATTTTCGGACCTCAACGTTGCTGTTTATGGAGACTGAAAATAAACTTTTAAAATTTAGGATCGGATCACGCTCAACTAACTCTGGAGACGTGGCAATTCTTGCACAGCATATACGGAGGAGGACCTGAAGTGACGTTACAGCAGCAGGGCACGGTTGCAAGTACTTCAAACGACACTCCGGCCCGGGTTCATAGGGAATAATGCAAAGTATCCGCATAGAAAAATCATGTTGGTAACCCGGAAACTCAATTATGCCATCTGATGGATTATTTAAATTGTACATATACAAGGACCTCGATTGATTACGCCAGTGGTTACCGTTTCAATGACAGAATTGCTCGAACAATAATTAGATCTAGTGGGAAATTTTGTGTGGATTTCCAATGCTGTTGATAAATGTCTGGAATATCGTGATTCGAAGCCAAATCCACCTAATCGCTAGTCTCATATCGATGTTATTAATGATAAATGCTTGTTTTAAAGCATTGTAAATTAGGTTAGATTATTATTATTATTATTATATAGCACATATATGGGTGCAGAAAGTTTTAACAAAATTAAAACGTTTTCTTGTTCCAATTTTGGATACTTGTCAGTTTTGCAAAAAATGCATGTGCAAATTGCAAAGAAACGTGTAACTGCAATATCAAAAACGATAAATTAAATTGTTAATGACAATTTGTTTGGATGGGCTTCTGATTGAACAAAACTTTATGAATTTAAACAATAGCAAGGCAACAAACCAGTCATATTAGCATTAAAACGTTTGACTAAATGAATATAGAGAATAATAACAGTATTTCATGCAACGACCAAGTTATATAATGCAATTAAGAATGTACAGAAAACACTAAATTGTTACAAGAATATCTCACTTATATTCTGCAGTTAACTCCAGCACAGCGTTTTAATCTCACATTTTGAATTTTTTTTTCAGGCGTTTCCCAATGTTTTTTGTTCGTGCCAAAGGTGCTCCATCTCCTCGGGATTGTCGTACCCATGCGATGCGATCATATACTGGAAAGTTTCCACACTTGTACCCGGCTTGTAGAAGTAGAAATGAGGATTGTGTATTGGTTCGATGTGGGCTCGCTTCGCCAACATGCCCAGGTACACATCATCGAAGCGGAACCTCTTCGTGAATAAGCTGGTCACGTAAAGATCATGGACTGTCTCCATCGAAGCGAGGTAAGCACCTGCTGTAACGTAAGGTGGGTACTTGTGGTACGGATATTCTTCTAATGGCATGTACCATTTGCTGCACCGATGCCGCATAGGCCCCGAGAAAAACACATAACCCACGAACATCTTTTCCATCGTTGAAATCACGTCTTTGTCAGCATCTTCTTCGTAATCGACAAGTGGCTTTGGCTTGCTTAGCAAGTCTCTATTCCAATGCGTGGGTTCATATTTTGGATTTAGTGACAAAAGGTATCTCTGTAAATAGCCTGGGTAATCGTTCGGGTTTCGAATGAACCTGAGCAAATTTTTAGCTGAAACATAATAATCGTCATCGACGAACAAAATGTATTTTGCTTCAGGACAATAAGAAATAACCCATTGCAGTGAGGCGATTGTTTTTATAGTGTTGTTGTAGTAATTGTCGACGAAATCCGCTTGGAACAGGTCCATGTGCTTTTGATTCTCGCGTTCGATTTCAGTTTGAATTTTTTTCTCGTTCGCGCCAAAAGCGACTCCCGGCATTCCAAGCGCGAAAATTCTTCGAATAACAACGTCGGAAAATCGCTCTTCCCAACCCCAAGTCCTGCGGATGGCGGCTCGTTTGTCGAAATGACCAATAGCAGACTTGATTATGAACAACAATGTGACCTTTTTAAACGAGTTCTTCGAATCTTTGTTGCGACATTTTTGCTCGTTTTTAATTGCAAACGAGAAATTGTTGGCGTACAGTGGTGTCACGCCTTCCCACCGCTCGCCGATTCTGTACGTTTCCAACACTGATGCCATGTCGATTTGGAGAGGATAGTTGGAGAACTTCGTGTAATAGTCTTCTTCGAGAAGGTGAGTAAACACACCCATGTACCACATCAAGAAAACGCAAGGCACAGAAATTGCGGCGCGTTTCTTCAATTTACCACTCCCTGTAGAGGCGAAGTTGCGCAGTTTTCGGTAAAAATGCATCTTTCAGGTTGTTTGAACGCCTGTTAAATTGTCATGCACCATTTTTTCATTTTAAATATAAACGGATTAGTCGCGATGAACTGCTTGTTGCACCGAGATGGTGGTCCACGAAGATTTACGAATCGCTATTGGCTGAAGCGTAAGATATAAGGGCGTGGCTACTGCCGTGTTGGCGCAAAATTTGAAAACCGAATTGAGGTCATTTCGATTCAATTTATTTAAAAGCGCGATAAATTATTAATAAATTTGAAAATGACGCACAGGAAATAATAAAAACATGTATGCAGTATATCGGAAGATTTAGATCTGAAATAATTAAATATTTTTTTATGGTAAAAGGAGTCAAAAATTTAAAAAAAATATAATTTAAAATGAAGGTCATATAATATGAAGGCATATGTGGACATGAGAACGTTTACTAAAGAGGAAAATGTTGCAATGTGATAATTAATGTAAACGCTTTGACCAAAAGCGCCCCCTGGTGATGAGTACTGCGCTCATTGGCTCACGGTAGCGGAGCGGTTCACGAGTGTAAATAACTTCCGCTACCGTATCTACGCGTCGAGCGCGGCCACATGGTAAAGTAAAGCGCACATTCTAAGCGAAAATGGTTCGTAAATTCAAATACCACGAGCAAAAATTGCTGAAAAAGGTCGATTTCATCTCATGGGAAGTGGATAATAACGTTCACGAAGTGCGAATGATGCGACGTTACCACATAAACAAACGAGAAGATTATGCTTGGTACGTATGTAAACGGCGTCTGATTTTAGGCCTTATCTCGAAGATATTTCGAAAAGTAATTCGACTACTACCAAGAGCTACTACTTTATATTTGAATCATGTATCATAGCTAATCTTGACTGTGATTCAATTAATGAAGTTCGAATTCAGTACATTTCTCTGGCTAGAAAGTGTATTTTGCAATGTCAAATAGGAAAATTAAAAAGTTGACAATATTATAAGAGAACGTAAATTATTTTTATTCATTGTGGTCAATCTGTGCATTTAGTTTTAATTAAGTAATGCTATCTTTATGTGCGGATTATAAGAAATATTTTTGATGCCTACCAATAATTGAATATTACAAATAGGAATATTCGACTTTTAATCTGCTGACTGAAATAATTGTATTTAAAGTAATGAACTCATCTGTGCCTAATTAAATTAGTATTTCATATCTCGTCATGAAAATTAAGGTTTATTAAGTTCCCAACTTGGCTAAAAAGTAGCTTCGTAAGTTATATCCATGTCTCACCAAGAGTTTCACAGACACAATTACTAAAGAACCCAATTAAAACATATAAATGAGCTAATTTCACTTTTTAACGACCAAAAAATGCAAACCTAATTTCCACTGCTGCAATGTAAAAAAAATAATGGTAACGTTTCTACTGGAAATATATGTGAAGCCATTTGAGCTCGAAACTCATACTTCCATAATTAAAATGAAATTGCTTTCTGAATTCATCCGAGTGAAACGAAAAGGCCACCAGTTTCTTTAACTGTTGTTTTAGTGTAGCACTGCAATTCTTCAGTGACATGCATTAGAGCGAAAAAATATAGTAAAATACTGTCTTTTTACCAGGTACAACAAACTATCTCGCATGATCCGAGACTTGGCCAGGGAAATCAAGGAATTGGACCCTAAAGACCCCTTCAGGACTGATGCCACGGCCCAACTACTTGACAAACTGTATGTAAATCACAATATTTTTTAGTAAACAACTTGTTATCAGGTTACTATTAATTTGGAAATGCCAGATTTTGAAAATAGAAATTGAGCAATTTCAAAAACAAAAATATAAGTGAAGTTTTGGTCCAGAGTACACAATGCA
This sequence comes from Glomeris marginata, assembly GCA_034696005.1. Taxonomy (NCBI): domain Eukaryota; kingdom Metazoa; phylum Arthropoda; class Diplopoda; order Glomerida; family Glomeridae; genus Glomeris; species Glomeris marginata. Next base: position 12,827 of record JAQFZQ010000805.1, read on the forward strand.
TCACATGGGTTTCAATCTTTGGGATATAAAAATAGTTTAATGTATGGTACACAAAAATTAAGATTTTTATTGCCGCATTGTACAACATTCCACACTAAAACAAGAATGAGGATATTAAAACATCCGAATTCTGAATGTGGTTTCAAGTTAGTAATCGACTGCCACGGGAAAGCTGCAGACTACTGACCCGTTACGCACTTCAATTTCAAGCAAACCTTCGTGTCAACCATCTTTTAAAAAGCAGATAAACTAATCTAACCTTCACTGAGAAACATCTTGGGAAAATCTTGTCACCAGTAAATAAATATGTATTATCACGCACCTGTCGCTGAAGACGCCGACTTTTTACTTTTATGGGAATCGACTCGGCATGGAAAAGCAAAAGTCTGGGAACTGCAAAGAGAAGGCAACAATATCACACCCACCAATTATGTACAACCCATTAGTAAAAATTGGAACCACCTACAACACCACTACTCTTGTTATTTTATTTCCTCTGTTACTCCGAGAGACATGTTCGCGGTGGCCATCCAGGTAGAAAATTACTCACGGTTACATCTTGTGTTCCGATGAGTATCTAGGCAAGAATATCTTCCAACAAACATATTACAGTGTTAATTTGGTTAAAATTACCCCACATGTTTGATAAAATAATACCACATTCGCTAAACTTTATGAAACATACCCAATAGCGAAAGCCAAATTAGTCCTGCCACCTGCCGACAAATAAGAAAAAAACAACATATATGAAATAAAAACCAGGAATGTTATATTGTCAGACCTAACATAATGCAAAGTCATTGACCAGTGGAAATACGACTAGTCATTGAAACACACTATACTGTAGCAGATTTACTGAAGATGACAATTTTTAGGGAGACCGGAATGGAATGCAAACAATAAAAGTGGGTTACATATCTTTTTGCACAAGCAAGTCGGTTATTAAAGTTGAAAATTGCATGCTGTGAAAAGTAGACCTACAAATAACATTGTTATTGTTAGGTAGGTAATGTAAAAACTGTATCTTTCGAATCAGGGGCATGTGTTGTCTTGGACTGTGCTGCAGGATACTTTGTATAGAATGTATAGAATTGAAGAAAAATTGTTAATAATAAAGAAGTCATGAGAAATACATGTATCAACTACGCTTGGAGCCTCGAAGCAGGCAATAGAAAATAAACAATAATGAATTGTGAACAAAAAATGTGTTATACAAATCATGCTTTTGTGAATCTTGCACTGCGCAAGACACCGTGCATAAAAAAGATGAAAGAAAGAAAAATGTGTTTAAGAAAGTTACAGGGAAAACTATTAACATGAGGAAACTCTACAATATACATATATATATACTGGGAAGAGATTAAGTTCTACAACAACAACTTTGAAACTATTCTTCGCTATAAACACCAAGTTCCCAACTGCGCAGATGACACGCAACTTCTCTCGTCAACCCATCTTTTGATCCAGATGAACCTCTGATGCCATTTGGCCATGCATTTGTTTGGAGGAATAAGTGTCCATGCCCCTTCTGGGCTCTTGTCTCTGCAACAAGTGATTTGGTGCATCGAGTGAAGTCTGCGCAAGGTGGGAACAGAACTGTTCCCATGGTTCGTGGCAGGTTGGAGGTTCTCACCGGGGGCAGCCGCGTGGCACGAGGCCTGTAGTTGCAAACAAAGCAAGAACACTAATCAGGCAAGCATTGTGGATGATGTGAAAAGCTGTGTGTTGAAAAAAAATGGGGGCCCAAAAGGACCCATGTCAACCCACGAGTCCATGGCTTCAGCGTGTACTGCGCTGCACGTTGTGTGCGGCACACGTTCAGCTTTTTGCCTCTCCACTGTTCTCAGTTTCAGCCGATTCAACAAGTGGTGCGAACTGGGCCCGATTTATGCCGCCCCATCTGCGATCTCATCATTGTGTCATAGGCATTACACCACAATATAGGTCAGGCCCATTGACCCAGCCAGTAACCCCAGTGCCGAGCTACTCTGTGGTTCCACCAAGGTTCCACGGTGTCCCGCCTTCTGTCGGTTGGACCGCAATGCAAATTGCCTCCATGATGATGTTGTTGTTGTTTTTTGCTCGTTTAATAGTCGAGATGCAACCCATTAGGTCCTTGCGGTTGTCACTTTGTCGTTTGTCTCCAGAGACATCTTCATAGAACCTTCATAAAATGATACAATTGGCTATTGTCAGTATTGTTGCGTATATGGGACACTGGACATTTGTTCATTTTGTTTGTGGATAAACATGTCAACATTGATGATGCAATTTTTAATATTTTTCAAAGTAGTTCAAGCGTTTAGTAGCTATATAGGCTTATATGCAGGGGTTTTTTGTGACAAAAATTCAACTCGTTGTTCAGTGGTTATTCATTGACAATGGAACAACTGGGAGGATCATGTTACCACGAGGGTTCGTGAGAAACCTGTCAATTCAATAATAGGCTTTCACTTATCGAGAAAAAAATAATAGAATCACCGATAAAGAATGTAACATAGTATAAAGTCAACAGGATAGCAGTGTAACATGTGTAAATCGTTTAATTTTAATGGAAATTTACAATTTATATTTACTATGTATTTATTTTACAATGTGTAGGTAATGTTATGTTTCTATTGATTTTTAAATGATTAAATGTTATTTTTGAAACAAATCATACAAAAAGTTGGCTTAAAATTATTCGTATTGAAGTTGCAAATGGAAATTAATTCACAATGAACTTTTTTGTGTGTTTTGCAGCTATGCTCTGGGACTAATTCCTACCCGACAAAATTTGGAACTTTGCAACAATGTCAGTGCTTCATCACTGTGTCGAAGAAGGTTACCAGTGCTGGTAACAAAGTTAAAAATGACCCAAACAATCAAGATGGCCACCAAGTTTATCGAGCAGGGTCACATCCGAGTTGGGCCAGAAGTAATCATGGATCCAGCATTTCTAGTCACTAGGTAAATGCAATTTTCACCTATATGTACATAGTTTACATAATCATCAACATCATCTCACATTTTTCTCTATTATAGGTCAATGGAAGATTTCATAACGTGGGTTGATGGCTCGGCAATTAGAAAACATGTCATGGAATACAACGAAATGGTATGCATCAATTTATGATCTAATATTGATTTCAGTTTTGTCAGAATGGTATTTGATTCATTTATTTTTATACAGAGGGACGATTATGACATGTTGTAACAACAAATACTCAAATTGCTGAATTGTACTACTAGATATTTTCGATCAATAAATGTTTTCTTTGGATTTATTTCTTGTGTACATAGCATATGAAAGTGATATGGAGCGGTTGCTACTATTGTTCTTTTAGGCCTATTAGCCACGCGCTTCACTGTTCCAAAGCTGTAGAAAAATATTTGAAGAGCCAGTCACCGCTTTTTTGCCAGAAAAGTATAACAATAGTAGCGGGAAGTTTTTCATTTTGTCGAAAGTGCTGTGCGTGCCTTAATTTTTTATTTAAAAAATGAGATGAGTTTTTTGAGGAAAAATTGCTTAGAATCCAAATACATTGTCCTCTTGACAACAGACGGCAGATTTGATAGTTATTCTCATGTACGAGTAGATTATAGTCACTTTATGTACTTTCACTAAAATTATTCCAAGAAATAAATAATTATTTTTGGTACCGTATTTTTATGTCTTGTCAATAACATTTTTTTGGCATTAAAAATGAATTTAAATAATTTTGTGTTCGCAAAAAAAGTTAATTCTATATACTAACCCTGACCACATACTTTTCGTGATTATTTTAACTTTTGCATTTTTTTGTGAGATTAGAAACTGTGAAAACAAGAAGTGAAACAATGCGATTGCTGCATGGGAAAGTAGGATGAACGACCAACAGGTGGCGCTATCATGACTCGGAATTCAAACTGCTAAACGCAGTGAAGTGGGGCCACTGACCCCCTTTTTCAAGAGGCAGGATGATGATCCATGGGACGAACGGGGAGAGGTGTAGACAAGAGTCACGGGCAAGAGTGGAACGGGGCTAAACTGAGCCCCATGTGAAATGGCCCTTTTTGGGTCCGTCGCGACCTCGGCGCACGCGTCATGCACGTGCGCATGCGCGTGGGAAAGGTGCCGATTTCCATCCACTCTATTGGTGACGTCGTGGGAACCGATCGGCCAAAATCTCAAATGCCATTCATCCGAGCAATCCGAGTCCCTACACGAGAAAAATTCACTTCAGATTTGATAAATAGCCATCCACGCAACCGCATCACGCCTTCCTACAAGGAACTATTTTCAGCGTTTAATATTTTTCCTCCGCGCATTGCCTTTTTCGCTGCTTCAGAATATATCTGAAATAGAAGTAGATAAGAGATGTTCGTGCGCGTATCGTGATGCTGATGGGAAAGAAAACGCGAGAAAGCCTTGAAAAGAACAGACGTGACGTGGCATGCAGGCTACTACCCACATTCCACCGCGCATTTTTATTTTTATTTCTACTGTCTTTTCTTCGCTGCCCGATTATTCCGCGTCTCCCCAGAGGGCAAAATACCGTCTTTTTCACCCTCCCTACTCCCGTCAAAAGTTTTCTGTACGAGGGGATGGCGTAATATACAGTCCTCCTGCACGGAAATTCAAAGTATCCTAGTTTAGGTGTGGTTTCCAAGATGAAATGCCGTGATTGGTGCGCAACGGCGAATGGGCGTGACAAATCGGCAGTTTCGAATCTGAAATTTTGAAATTTTTTATCGCCCAGCCTTTTTGACCGCCCTTTCACGTAACCACGCCCACTAGTCACCGCCCACCATAATCGGATCGCAACAACTTGTTGGTTGGCGGGGGTCTGAAAACCAAATCGCTTCTTCCGCCATCGGAGTAAGTAGTGCCAACTTGTACTGCGATCAGTGTTTCGTTGACTATCGGAACAGGATAGAAAGTATTGAAAAACGTATAGGGATATCGGATCGAAGTCGTAGACTTTAGATTGGCAAGTTTTTCAGCACGGATTGCGGATCGCAGTTAACGTGAGAAGTTCTCACAGTGCGAGTTGCGCGGAGGGATACGGATTGAAGGCGGAGCACATGGCGTTGTTTCGCTTTGACCTCAGATGAGTCGCAGTCGCGGACCGTGTGGGACGGGCCCTCTGTTGACCAAATCTCGGATTACCTACTTATTTTTCGGTGGACACCGCCGGATTGACGGATTTTTGTTATAACTCTACTTCATCTTGGAAACAGTGCGTTGGATTTCACACGGAATGCCAGTTTTAAATCGGATGGGTAACTTTTACCGCGAATTTAAAGTGCGGTGATACGAGGAAATGTCGCTCGGATTTAAATTAACACGCATCGCTATCTTCATCATCATCATCATTGGCTTCTCTGCGACAGTCGACGGTAAGATTGATAAGCATCCGCATTATATTCGTAATTATAAATTTTCTTTATCTACCTCAGACGAACAAAGTAAACTAACGTTTTTTTTGACACTGAGACCACTTTTGAAACGACAAAATTCCGATACTGGCGCCGAAACCGTTCAAGTTACGGCGCTCCTTTTGTTTATCAATCAAAAACTCTTGTTTCGGATAAGAGAAAATATTCTACGTTTATAAAAAATATAAGTTAGAGCCGACAGGTGATATTTTAGTGTGAAATATTTCAACCGTCCGTTGCTCTTTGTGCGTAAAAAGGGCTGTAAAAAGTTGAAGATTTGGTTGCGGTATTGCCGAACGTTCTGCGAAGACGTTACTATGAAAGGATGATATAAAAAATAGCGCGAAAATGCAGGCGAATCGTGTTCGTTTCCGCACCGATCAGCTTCGGTTGACGTTTTCTCTCGGGAAAGTGTCGGCCGAGCCGTCGATGCGTGATTTTCAGAGGTGATAAGCAGGACGAAAGTAGTGCGAGCGCGCAAAAGTCGGTGGGTGAACTTGTTGGAGCGCCGCCATTTTTGATTGTGGACTTGACAGCGAACAAGAGCCCAGAGTGCATAGCTATGCTCGCGCTTGTACGCATCCGTCGTCGCTGCTCCATGAAAATTCAATAAGAAACGACACGATTTGGACTTTGTTACAAATAGGGTTTACTATTTTAAAGGTTTTAATTCAGTTGAAGCGAGTTTTATACGCTTTTTTTGGGTTGATATGCGCGTGAAAAGAGGCGACTTGTTGCTGTTCTTCCGTGGGAACGGCCGTTGATCGCAGTTCGCAGCTCCTCTTTTAGCTTCCCAAACTTTTAAAACTTCACTTTGCTTCATCCCATCCCATCCATCCAGTCTTTCCTTCCCCTTTTGCCGTGATTGATTCTGGCCTAGAACTTTCTTTTTTCTCTCTCCGTTACTTTCCTAAAGGATTTCCTCTGCCGTTTCATTACTCAGTTTTGAAAAATAAAGGACCATCCATAAATTACGTCGCATGTTTCTGATGATTCTTTACTCCCATCTAACTGTTTCATTACGTTCTGAATTATAGTATGAAATTATAGGATAAAATGACCCATTAAATGAATAATGAATGTAATTTCTGTTGTCTAAAATGTCTAAAAGAAGAAAAAGCCCGAATTTTATTTCCCTTATTTTTTTGGACGTAATTTATGGATGGTCCCTACCTTGCAGTGTTAGTAACAATGACAGACATGTTTCGTAGTTGTGATACTTTGTGACATGGTAACTGGTAAGGAAGAAATTTTCAGGAAAAGCAACAAGGCCTGGAAAAATAAGAAATGGTAACATTTTTGTTTTAAGAGTTTAGTAACTGTGACGTGTTTTTTGTGTGTAGGAATTTGTGGTGGCCACACACCGAGAATATTATTATTTGCACAGTTTAATTGTAGTTTAATTGACCGTTTAATATTGTATATAATTAAATAAGCAGCGAGGTAAATATGTTATACAAACTAAATTGTAAATTGAGCCAATATATCCGCCATAGGACACTTGTTTCAGTTACGGGTATGATATTGTGACAGCTGTTTGCCATGACGTTTTCCTGCTCAACTTGAACAACCAGTATTATTTGATATAGACAAATGAACTGGTGGGAGAATATCAAACTACTTCATTCACGTTTAACATCTGATGTGCAGACTTAAATAGTTTTTAGTATATTTTAAACAATGCAAATGAACGTTTTATATAACATTATATGGCTGCCATTTTGTTTTGTGTACGATGCCAAACGAGGAAAGTCGATTGCAGGAAAAAATTAAGTATGAAACTGCATTGAATGTAAAATTAAATAAAGCACAATACGCGAAAAGGTAGGTTTTTGCATATTTATGTCGTAAATTTTTTTATGTTCACTGCATTTTTACTAATTTTCTCCCGCAAATAACTTCCCCGAGTTTCCCCGCTCAAAACAAAATGGCGGATTTTATCCGAAGTGGGGTTTTTTCAATCAAAAATGAACTGAAAAAAAATCTTATCTTTGTTTGTCTTTTATCTGTCTGGTTTATTTTTAGCCATTTATTTTTAAGTATAATTTAAGATATTTATGGATGTAAATGCAGCAGCACAGTATCGAAAAACGATTAACTAGCATTTTGATGAAAATGAGCTGTATATTTGAGAAATCACATTCAGAACAATGTTGATTATTCATGTAGTGATATTTTATAAATAATTAAGAAAATAGAACGATTTTGTATTATTTTCAGTCTGCTGTGATTGATTTTTGTCAAACGTAGTTGAATCGTTTTTCGACGCTTCGATTAAATTCCATGCACATGAAATTCGCTAAAAATTCAACCAGGATTTCTCGTTTGTCAAATGAATGTGAATGAATTTATGCAGAAAAGTTTGATATTCAAGAGCATAAACATCTTAAAAAAAGTTATACATGCTTGTGACTTATCCTGTTTTGTAGAGTCTGCAATGCTGTTTCGGAAATTTGTTTGCATGGAAGCCAGGTTTTCACTGTATGGTATATTGTGTCAAGGACAATGGGGATAATTTCCACCTTGCAGGACATGGCAGTTGTGTATAACCTTGAGTACTTTGGGCAGTTCTCATGAATTTTCTCTAAAGTCAAATGTGAAAGCAAATTTGCGTCAAAATATAAACTTTGAAAATAAGTAGGCTATAATTAAAATGCAGAACAGCGAAACGTAATTATAGATAAACTCAAGTTGCATGCTTTTATTGCATATTGACGTCAGGTTTTCGATAGCTGCATTTAGAATGATGGTGAAGTAGGAGTTGTTATTATGGTGTTCTTCGTAACTGATCATTTGTATGTATAATTAATGGGTGAATCCACAAATCCCAATAGCAATTTGGGCTTTCCACAAATAATATCCTGAGTAAATCGTAGGCAGGGGAGGGGCGTACGATATGCTCTTAACCTGAAAAATAATATAGATCTATACAATGTTTACACAGGCAATGACAGTCAGAATTACACTTATAATTTCTTATACAGTGGTCAACTTCTCAAGTTTGAACACATTATACAAATGTCTGGCAGCGTACTATAAAATGTCCTCTTTTTGGTTCCATGGAAAAACAGTCAAGTTTGTCAGGTGGTCAAGTTCGCAGGTTTCAATGTATGGTAAAAAAGTTTTCCTATACCCTGTTCCACTAAAAAATTGAAGTAAATAAGTACTGCATTCTGATTGGTTAAGTTCATTCCTGGGTATGTTATCGTATGGTATCAATGGGCGGTGTCACTTCATCTCTGTAGTGGAATAGGGTGTGGCCAATCAATGAACGAGCCACGCCTCTGGGTCACCAAACGTCCTTAGGAGTACGGTAGGCGTTCATTTCAGCAACAGGTGGCCCTTTCTCTCGGGTGTGTACAAACTTTTATGGAAATGATAACGCAAAAAACGTTATTTGTGAACGAATTCATTCAAATTTATGGCAAGTTTTTATGCGAAATGTTTTTTGCGAACCTGAAGGTAAAACCTTCTTATGTTAGGCACTTTATTTGCACGTGTGTCCATGGAAGTTGTAATAATTGTCAAAATATCAAAAGATATGGGAATGAAGACAAAGTTTGGGGTGAATAAATTTGGCAAAGACTGTTTACAAATCAATGTCCGATATCATATATCTATCGTAAACCATTGCGAGTGTGGCAAAAAGAATGCCACTTGTATTTGGAAATCACATGCGAGGAATCGAAACTTTTCATTTAGAATGACCTTGAACGGCGTCCTGAAGGTCATTGGTGCTCGATTTTTGAAACCGCTGTTAGGAATGCACATGTTCCAATTTGAAAGTAGTAGATCATGTCCCAAATAGTATGAAAACATGTTTGTGTGTGAAATACGAGTAGGTATTGATGTAATTGTCATAAAATTTTAAATTAAAATGATCAGTGCACATAAAGACATTCTACAACACAAAGCATCTATACGATTCATTCACATTCCATAACTTTTGAGACTAAAGTCTATTTGGGACATGTGCATTCCGAGCAGCAATTCCAAAGATTGAGCACCAATGACCTCCAATACTTCGTTCAAGGTCATTCTAAATGACATTTATTTTTTTTTTCTGATTCCTCGCATGTGATTTCCAAATACGAAATGACATTCTTTTTGGCACACTCGCAATGGTTTGCGAAATAAACGCCTGGATATCCTTAGGTGCCTTACGCTGTATACTTATGTGACCAAGGAAAAAATATAAATTATCCATGATGAACCACTTTTGTGGAAATTTTTATTTTGTGGGGTCAATCTTTAGTTGCAAGAATTTTGGACTGTGCAGGTTTTTACTGTTGTTCGGAAAGAAAAAATGTTTACTGGTGGCTGCTATAAAAAAAATGACAAAAGCAAATTCAAACGTGTGGTTTATATACAAAAATTCAACACCATAACTTTTGAAGATGAATTTACCATATGGTCATCAATAAAGATTGACCCCACAAAATAAAAATTTCCACAAAAGTGGTTCATCATGGATCGTTTATAAATGATCCATGATGCTTCCAATAATAAGGTCATTAATGACCTTGGATGTTACTGTCTGAGCCACAAAAGTTAAAACCATAGTGCAAATTGAAAGTGGTTCGACAAATGATGACATAATTGGAATCGCCATGGCTCAGTTCCTAATGGTTACAAATTAATACTGCACAAATTCATCATAAATTGACCGATTTCAGTAAGTGTCTCCCATTTCCAATATGGAGTCCGTAAGGAGTCAAACAGGGTTTCCATAAGGACGCCATTTTCGAAAGTTTTTCAACCATTGGCAGGCCACAGAAATCGGTCAATTACGAGCAATTTTCCGTGGGACACTGTAAAAAACCATGTGTTGTAATTAAGATTTTCAAAATGTCTTGCCCAACTATACAATTCTTGGGAGGAATGTTTAAAAAAAAGGATTGAAGTTCTTTATAATCAAATAATTATTACAGCCATTTGTGACGGTGACGTCACATGAAATGGGCATGCCATAAAAGGTGCAGTGGCCCCTTTTACGACCTCAATTGTGACGAAATAGTGGTCTATTGCAGTCCATACTTCAGTTTTATAACTCTGAAGCCTAATTTTTTATAGAGTTGCAAATTTAAAGCCTATTCATTATACTTTACATGTTGATATCAAGCTGGAATTTTTAAAGATTTAAAACAAATTCAATGTTTTACCGTGTTATAGAAATGGCAAAGTCAAATAAAGGAAATATTTGAGTAAAGTTCTTTATAGTAACCATGGGATTGTTTAATTGGCTAGTTGAACATATATAGATTTTATGATAGTTGCCAGTATATTCAATTTAGAATTGTGGCATGCTTTTGTTATTCATATTATCGATGTGCACTTTATAAAGTTTTTTGCATTTTATGACTTAGAATGTAGTAATAAATTTTCAATAACAATGTATGATTATAGACGATGTTGGAAAAAAAAACCCCAGTTATTTTTGTTTGGAATTAACCTAAGATAATTAATTAATTAAGTCACAAATTGTTTCTCATTTTTGCTATAATGACATTTATCCCGTCAATTCTCTTTCAAATCCGAAAATGTAGTTTATGCAAAAATCCTTTTTATTTTAAAGGTATTTTGAAATGTCATTTTATTAATGTGCATAGGCCTTTTTCAAACAGGATATGGAAACGATGTGAGCGTAAATTTGCCTTTGTCTTATTAATTAGAAATCTGAGAGCTTGGCGTTTGAATATTTTTTATTACCATCTCGAAACACGGCACTGGTATTTTTAATAAATTCTCAAAATGAAACCAGTCAAGGTAACAAACAACGTTCATAACAGAAAAAAGTACGGGAAAAATGGGTTTCGTGAAAATGGAACACGAACTACTCGGTTACTATTTAATATTTGTAAAAGTTGCTTATTTAATGGGCGAGAGAAATGGTGACACTTTGGGTGTTGGCAAAGAAATCTAACAAGAGTTGAAATTTCCGGATTAAAATAAAATGTAGGTAGTACATATTGCGTCTGACATTTCGATCAACAATATTCCTGGTAATTCTTTTTTCTGTAATTTAATTGGTTACTTGAATATATTTTATAGTAAAGAAAATAATGGGACAACTTTATGCTCGCGGTTCCAGATTGAAATTTATTACCATTTAAGCAGTGACATTTAAAGTAATGTTTGATTTTATGCAGACTTCGTTGCAATAAAAATTGAAGAGCTCTTCAATTTGATGTTGGATTCTGTTAGGCTTATAGGAAGAATTTGTAATGTGTCATTGGCTATATATAATGTACTCTTAGTGTTTAAATTTACGTGAAAATCTGGTTATGTTAATTGCAATTCTTTTGGCCATTTGCCACATTGGAACAGAAAACAAGATAAGAATTCAAGTAACACCGTTTGCCTTTCTCTTTACAATGATTTAACTTGTTGAAAATTGTTTGTATGCAGGAGAAAAGTGAAGCTTTAATTGGCTGCATTATACATTTGAAAGCTGTGACGATTTTATGATTGCAAAAGGCGTTGTTAGTTATTCTATCTGATGTTAAGTTAAAAACACAGAGTAAAGACAGGTGTTAAACGTATCAAATTTATATATATTTTGCCAGACTTCCTTCTATGTAGACAATGAAACCTAAAAAAGATGAACTTGAAGTGATCTTTATAAAGCTAATCATGTTAAACTGTCACGTTTCATTTTATCATTTTATCTGGACGTGTTGCATATTTAATACGAGTTTTTACACGGCTTCGGATTTTAATCGCCCATTTTGTGGGCTATTAATCGAAGCGTTTGTTTTTTTAGTTAACTGAAGAAGGAAGAGATAAAATGTTGCAGCACCTATTTGCTAATAAAGTGAAGGTACATAGAAAAAGAAATCTCAGTTGGTTTGGTCGAGTTATCGATGCTATTGTCCAGTTGGTTTTTGTTTGTTTTGACTGGTTGGATTTGATTTGGTGTTTGGTCAAAGCAAGTCAAAGTATGGTTTACTTTGGACTAAAAAGGGTGCCGGTTGTAGCTCAGCCAGAAGGATATCGTCTTTGTACATATTGATATCTCAAGTTGTTTTTTCTCTCTCCCACATCTGCACTTTATGGGACACATCAGTGTATGGGAATTGAGACTTTTGTTTGTACATATATGTGTACGTTTTCCGGTATTGTTTGTGGTAGGAAAGGGATTTTTGAGGACCGGTAATTCGGATTACATGTGCGTGTTCATTGCCTCGTTCAAGTGGTAATTGAAAGATAATAAGGTACGGAAGCAGTGACGTCACACCACTTCCCTTTTCCGGTGCGTGAATAGAGCGAGAGAGAGGGTGGGTGGATTATGATTAGAGTTTCTTTTTATCATTGACTGACCAATGAGAGCGAGTGTGGAGACTCGGATTAGTGGCTCCGATTGAGGTTAATTTGGTCACGTGACCGAACGAGGGCTTCCTCTTTGAGCCAATAATAGTAATGGCCGTGATGCAGGGAAATTATTTCGTTTTCATTTCAATAATGATCATCGTATAATAATAATCGCAATCGTAAAAGTAATTTTATTTTTCATTTCCTGTTTGGTATACCTGTTTCCATGCATTTGATTACAGTGACTACATTTGAGTATATATACTACAGTCACTGTATATTTGATGTGTGTGCAACGCCATCTGGTGGTGTCTGATGGAATTACAGCTTGTTTATCTGCTGTAATGCAAAAATAATTGGAATGCGTGTAGTATTAAAAAAATAGTTATAAGTGAGGGTGAAGCTAAAATTTAATATTAATAATGATGGGCTGACTGGTGTAATGGCGGCCAACAAAGAAAAAATGAAATGTTGATGAGATAGTATTATAAACAGTATAGCGTAAATATAGTGATCTCATATAAAAAATAAATTGTGAACGAATACTAAACTTGACAATTGACCAAGAAATGGTTTTAATTTTTTTTTGTCGTTTTCTTTGCAGGACTTGTTTCCTGCTCCCCTAACCCCTGCAACAATGGCGCCACCTGTGTGGCGGTCAAAGGCGAGGCCTATGCTTGCAGGTAAGCACATTTCTCCAATTTTTACTAAGTTTATATACACTGCTCGTCCGTTTGTTTGTTTGTCCCACCATGCTCACGGCGCTTTCACCAACG
>JAQFZQ010000806.1:0-26278 GCA_034696005.1 Glomeris marginata
TTCTTTGAAACGCTTTGATTTTTGTAATAATAATTGTAAAGCAAAAAGTGGTGCATTCATCCCCGGTCTCCCCTATTCCCCAATGCTAATTCAAGCTTGTAATTTGTAAATTGGAGGAGAGGCTTGTGCATGCTTTTATTTTAATCCAGTTACAAGCAACCATTGCTATTATATTAGGGGGGCTGTGTAAGTGGTCCCTGTTGGAAACTCCCTATTCCCTTCAATTAGTCACCGAAATTCATCATTTCTATGAAATGTAGCTTTTGTGGAGCAATTATGTTTTTCTGTAGCATTGGCAGTTGATTGTGTTGCTCATTTTATGCTGATTAAAGTCGTAATACAAATTGATGTTTGTTGATATATAATACACCCTGGTTTACATTTTCATTACAGGTCCATGTTATCTGCTTTTACGAGTCTGGTAATTACATGACAAATATACTGAAATGACATCAGAAATATTCAACTATGTTCAGTCTTTAATCTACTGGCTGCATGAGATTAATATTTTCCCTTGTAATGACAGTCACCACATTGTAGTTACATTTGATGCCGCTAGAGGTCACTATATATTTGTTAATTTGGGGTACATTACTTTAATTTATTGCTTAATAAAAAGTTTGAAAGTTAACTAAACGAAATAAATACAATTAAATGAATTGATATAACTTTGCATTATTTTACAGTACATCATGCAGGATTTTGAGTGTACCGTTGTGAATACAATAAATCCCGAAGGTAGCCGATTTTCGTCGAACTTTATGCATAATTACACATTAATCGCCCGAAATATAGCTCGAAAAAATAAAAACAGGGTACAGAAAAATAATACATTTTATAGTGGTTATCATCGAACCATTTTTTTGAATTTCCGACGCGCGGTTCGATAGTTACGTGCAAAAAACGTCGGGGAATCCACACGTCCGAATTTTTTCTGGTCTGTAAAGGGGAAGGACTTAATTGAAAATAGGTTAGTAATTTTGACTATCCTTTCATGAATGTTCGTTCCAAACAGCAAATTGATAACTTTACCCGTTTTTGCGCAAAAAATTCGCGAAATGTAGCTGCGATTCTATGAAGACGGTTTTAATGGACGTTGCCTTTTGCACTTTCCTAATTTTAATTCAAAAACGGCTAAAGTTATTAATTCACTATTTGGAACATACATCCACATAATTAATATCAATTTTATTAAACTATTTGCGTTGAAATTAGTCGCCACTACACAGCGTAAAAAATTCGAGATGCGTCGCCCGCATGCGTTTCCAAATTTTACTTTTAAACCGCGCATCGGAAATTCAAAAATATTGTTCAGTCATAACCACGATGAAATGTATTATTTTTCTGTACCTGGTTTTTATTTTTCCAAGCTATATTTACGGCGATTAATGTGTTAGCGTACGCGCATCAGCATGTGTTGCGTATTTATTACAGATTTTACACTGCAACCAACTTTTGCCTTTTGGCACTGCCCACTAAATAAAATGGCGGACCGATGCTCTATCTTAAATTGAAGCACGTTCACAAATCTCTTCATTAGCTTCACACCCAAAAAGAAACAACACTAATTAAGACCTGGGGCGATAGGTGGCGCTGCGATACGCACAAACAAACACTGAAATCTCTCCTGGGAGGTGCAAATCACTTTGATCACTGTAACAAAGCACATTGGCCACACCCTAAATGACCAATTAAGCCCCACCTTGACACGAACATCAGTACCCTCAAAATGGGGGCAATTGTAACAACCAAAAAAACAAAACAAACAAATAAAACAAACAAACAAAACAAACAAACACAAACAACCAAAATCACACTAATAGACCGTTTTAATACACTCAAACATTTTCTTCATTTCAATTCCGGCAATATTTCATTTGTTTCAGGAGAACCGTGGTCACGCAATCGATAAGCCAAACTTGTCCTGGAACACTTGTTATTAAGTAAATTTTTAAATAAGTATTACCAAAAGTAACTTATTAGTATTTCACAATTTAATCAGCATTTTGGGGGTAACTAACGCCACCTGCATTTGAAAAATGGCAACTTTTGGCTACACTTTTACCTGGTTTGCGTATAATGCTGGGAAAAATCAATAACGTTACTTTATCAATGTAGTACATTTAGGTAAATGTTAGGAATAGAAATATTAATAAATAAGGCAGTAAAATATTACAATGTTAATTGGCTTTGCGTATTTGCGTTAATTCCTCACCAGGTGGCGCCATTTAAATTTATGCTACAATATATGCAAAAATGTACAGTAATAGAGTAGCTAGTGCTGCCATCTGTCCAATAAGCGAACAAAATAAATTATTAGCATAATAGGAATAATAATAAGGTAAATAATTCAGTTGGGAATTGCATATTTGCACTGGTTGTTCACCAGGTGGCGCTGTCAATCACATTTGCATGCATTTCAGGGCTGAATAGGGGTAAACTGTTGACATATGTGGAGTGGATTTTGTCTGGCAACACTTGTAGTATTTCTGTCCAGTCATGACGCCATTACTCACTTGAGTTTGAGTTGCAACGACGCTCCTGCCAAACACTCTATTGCACTAAACTATTTGTTTGCAGCATGAAATTTCAGCCAGTCATGGTCATATTCAAGGGTGACATTTGCAAAGACGTGACTGGGCATGAGCACACCAAACCCTCTTCAACAAACTTCATTATCAACGCATTAACATCATTTCTATACAAAAAACCTAAAAATATATATTTAAGCCTACTTTTTCACAAAATCCCCATGTTAAAATATTATTTACATCACTAAATAAATCACTACATAATTCAAATTTTGTTGACTGTAAGGCAAGCTTATAAGGTACCTTCAAACAAAATTTCAACATTTTTAAACAACTATTGGCTGTAAAATAAATTCACAAACTTACTACATTTTCAACTTCTTAAATGCAGCAAATACTCAATTTAATTCAATTAAAATATATTTAAAAATAATAATAATAACTCCACCCAAATTTTAACATGTAACCAATGAGAAATAAGCAGGGGAGAACATTTTATAGTCAACCCAAAGTTGACAGTAAAAAAAAAAACAGATAACATTCAAATATTATTATTTGCATAAAATAAATGGATTATTTATTAAATGTTAAGTTATATTTTTATTGTAAGTTGACTATAAAGAAACTATGACGTCACATTTGACATTATAACAGTTAGCTGAACAGGAAATAAAATAATAAATTAATGTTACTGTATAAAAGAGAAGTAGATTAATATTGACAAATTCCCTTCCAAAAAATAAATCAAAATAATGGCCATATTATTTTGTGTGGTGTATGAAGTAAATCCACACAGCTCCTGGAACGATTTACTGCAAATCCAAGGTATGAAAAATGAGGCAGGGCTAAGCAGAAAAATAAATAACAGCGTGTCAAAGATAGACAGATTGGATTAAGATATTTTCTCAGTGCTAGGCCTAATCCTACTTAATCCGTTTTACGTTTTTGGGGTGGAGTTAGGGGAGGAGTCATAAATAAGCCCCGCCTCCAACTGTGCAGGCAATCTTCATAACTCTACTGCATAGGAAAAAAATATGTGATGTCATTTGTCAAATATTACTCAAACCCAACAAGTCAACAAATTCAATGGACTTGAAAATTGATGGTTGTTGCTGCCATCTGGTGGACAGAAAGTGAACTTATTCACATTATAATTCACCTTAATAACATAATGACTCAGTGTGACAAAATCGATATCAAATATATTTCAATATAAATAAATAAATAGCTGCTATAAGTAATATTTAATAAAACACCAATTAAGACAAAATGTAAACGCGCATGCGCAGAATAAGAAGCTCTCTCTGGTGGTGTAAAATAGAACTACAACTAGGTGACTGTTTACATAAATAATACCAAGTATTTTGTATTGTATAAATATAAATATGAATAAAATTTCAAGTAAACTAAGAGGAAAAAATCACACAGCTTTACTATATTCACATTTCGTACTGCACATGCGCACAATATCAACGTCCCCTGGTGGTGCAAAATGAAACTACAACTAGGTGACAGATGGCACAGTTTCTTCTAAAAAATAATCCTAATTTACCATAAACAAAACCTTTTACAAAAATAAATCAAATATTTACATTTTCAATATGAATGTGCAGTACTTTGTTACGCCACCTGGTGTTCAAAATCTTTTTTTTTTAAACCTGTCTATGGTGGAAAAGCTTGTCTATGGTGGAAAGTCTATCATATCCCTTGAGATTCCACCATAGACAGGTTCAACTGTACTAATGTACAGATTTAATATCAATGACAGCAATATTGCGCAGTTGAATACCGAAAATGTATTCGGTTTGAATTTAGGATTAGGAATTCTGCCACTAGGTGGCGCCCTCGCTGCGCATAATTTCCCCATAAATACGGTACTTAACACAGTATACTTCAGTATGTTTATAATGATCTTGGGTGAAAACGACATGAATAATTAAAATTTCGCAGTCTGAATCGCGTATCGCAAACTTATCGCTGCGCGTTCACCGACTTCTGGAACACCCAGTAACGCACTGACTCAAGACATAAAATTCTCACAATTTGCTCGCAATGGCTTTATTAATCCCGGGTGTGTCTTAATGTGCGGACATTTTGCAGCAAACAATAACTGCAAACTGCTTCTTATGAGGGAAAAGTGAACCCCTTGGTCCTCAGGGGACCCAGAGGGGAACTCAATGTTTGCCCGTTCCCACGCCAGGGGTCGCTAGTGTAAAATATGCATATTGCTGTTATAGCTTCATATTGCATGATTGCATTATTCGCACACACTCAGTGCCATTTCAATTCATGAGGCTTTACGCTTAATGGGCATAACCCGTGCCAAGACAAACCTACAAACCGGAGTTTGTTCTGCAGTTGTACTTAATTCCGAACGGATCAAGTCAAATATGCTGTGCAAATGAGCGTTTTGCATAAGGCCAGATCACGTGACACAGTATGCACACTCGTCGTAATTCACAACACGCATTGTAGGTGTCCGCAGCGACATGTTTGCACGATCACTTCGATCCGATCACCCTAAATGTTTGGCTGAACTGCAAAGATGGTGATTAACACACGTACACATAGTCAAATCCAACTTTAAATTGCCTAAATAGCCCCGCCCCTTGCCCAAACTAACATTTCCACTAGCTTATCGCGTTCCACCAGTCAAAACGCAACCCCAAGTAACTTTAACGGAAACAGCCAATCACTAGTCTTGTTGGGCGTGGCTGGGAGGAGTCAAGGGCGGGGCAAACAAAATGTTGTGAGATTAAACAAACTATAGTGTACATATTAAGCAAGTGGGTATTTTAACAGTTTATCGCTTACCAGCAGTTTAACCGCAACCACAAGTTACTTTAACAAAAATATCCAATCACTGATCTTGTTGGGCGTGGCTGGGAGGAGTCGAGGGCGGGGCAAATACAACATGTTGAGATGAAGCACACTATAGTGTACATATGTATTAAACTGTTAAAAATCTCCACTTGCTTATTGTGTCACGTCTAACCACACCCACACGTAACTTTAACGAAAACAGCCAATTCTTGGCTTTGTTGGGCGTGGTTGGGAAGAGCATAGGAGGAGTCAAGGGCGGTGCAATAACTCATAATTCAGATAAAACACACTATAGTGTACATATTGAAATCTTACGAAATATTGAACTCAAAAATGTCAGATCACAGTTAATTTTCATCAACCGTAGAACTGTAATACTGTAGGTATATACTCAACTTCAATTTAAATACAATATTAAGCTCCACCCTAGACCATCCCACGGACCGCCCAAAATTAAAGCTGAACGAACTATAGACAACCTACATTCAGAATTTTACAAAACTGATTTCTATAATTCTTCTTCGAAATGCGTAGTGCATTTCACGTTTGTATTTCTTGTCTCCGCCCTAAGCTCCGCCCAAGCCACGCCCATAATTTAAGCTGAACGAACTATATACAACCCACACCGAATTTTAAAAAATCTGAATGCATCTTCAAAAACTAATTTCCAAAAATTGTGTTCATCAAACCACGTAGTGCGTTTCACCTTTTCATTTTCCCAGTCTCCACCCTACGCTCCTCCCAACCCTGCCCACACTCGCTCCCCATTGGCTGATTACAGAAAACCCCTGAAATGAGCTATATGGAACACTCTAACATGGTTCCTATGGGAGGAATGGGTGAAAACAACCTTATCGGTGTTATAACTGTATCGGTATCATGCAGGTATCGTTACCGTATCGAATGCGTCCAATACTTCGTTCCAAACGGTTCCAAATAACTTGTCGGTCCGCGGAACGATGAACTACTGGGAATCAATATAGTGGCGTATACTGTTCGGAGTTTGAGTGCAAACACAAGTAAAAGTGGCACGTGTAGTCACGTGATGGGAACAGTGGCGTTGGAGTGGAACGGACAATGACTCGTCAGACATGACAGCACGGATAATGGAGGTGACTAGTGCAGATGACGACACAGACAAGCGCAGAAAGCATCTCGAGTGCAAACATACTCAGTCTCCTCCCAGCACCACCCAGGCTCCACCCACTCAACCAAATCAAATCTCTTATCTGGCAAACACCTTTACCATTCAACAGCACGCAACACTGCATTTCTTTACAATGTTTGCGCGGTGTAGTGCTAACCCACAAAATAGATTAATATACAGTGGAACCTGTCTACGTTGGAAACCTGTCTATAGTGGAAACCTGTCTATAGTAGAAACCTGTTTATACGTAGTAATTTCTTATTTCTTTTTCGACCACGGACCGCACGATAAAAGTTTCTCTACGTTGGAAACCTGTCTATAGTGGAATCTTTCGATGGTGGAAACCTGTTTAAGGTGGAAACCTATCTAAGGTGGAAACCTGTCTATAGTGGAAACCTGTCTATAGTGGAAACCTGTTTATACGTAGTAATTTCTTATTTTGTTTAGGACAATGGACCCCATGATAAAAGTTTCTCTACGTTGGAAACCTGTTTATAGTGGAAACTTTCTATGGTGGAAACTTCCTTCAAGTTTATCCCACAATTTCACCAAAAACAGGGTATATTCACCATACTGATACAGCAACATGAAAACTTTAAAAAGTTTTTATCACAGAAAAAATTAACCAATATATGGAACACAAAATTATTTTAATTTAGTAGTTGGAATTTGTGGGAAATATTGTCAATAAAATACATTTTGGGTGTCTAGGTCACAAAAACTGGTGAGTCACATTCATATCGGTATTGCATCAGGGTGAGGAAGACCAAAAGGGGGTGTACTTGCAATAAAAACGGGGGAGGAGCTAATAGATAAGAAAAAACCCATCAGAATGCAAACTTGGATTTCATATGTATACACTTTCCAATTGGGAATGCAGTAATTGTGTATACATACTTCCTAACAGGAAATATTGGCAATTTGGTCACGTGGTATTTTCGGTTTATCGGTTCATCTACTGTGATTGGCTGCATATCGTATAACGCAGTTATGCAAACTGAAATTTATGCCACAGGCTGGGTCGCAAAAATACAACAAAAACCCGGGTTTTTCAAAGTTAAAGTGTGAAAATCCATTTTGAATATAAACTTTTACGTACTTTTCCTTCTTAAAATGACCACTAGGTGGCACTGCATGGTCGCCCTAAATTTTCCATACATTACAATAGAACTGGAAAGAATTACTGAATAAATTTTATGGTAATTTATGCGCAAAAACCCGGGTTTTTCAACGTTAAAGTATAAAAATCCGGCTTAAATACACTTTTATGTAATTTATCTTCGTAAAAATGACCACCAGATGGCGCTAAATAGTCGTGCAAAAGTAACTATACATTATTACAATTTCCTATAGTTATAGAAATAATTTTTGAATTAATTAGATAGTAATTAATGGGGATTTTAAGGTGTTTAATGATTTAAAATCGATTTATTGGCATATGGGGAGAATGCAAAAATCATGTTTATTCCGTTATCCGTTAAGTGAATCCATCGAAACAAATCGATAAATAGCATGAAATGTTGGTTAATGATGATGTATGACGTTCAGAATATAGTTGGGGAAAAAATATAGAGTGTTAATGGACGTCGGTAATATAGTTTTGGCCGCCATTTTGTTGCTTTTTTTGTTCAACCGCAGCAAAAACCAATGATACTTAACGAGAAACGACATAAAGCGTCAAAATGGAGCTGGAAAAACGGGATAAAACAACAAGGGGACAGGAAAAAACAACGTCCAAACTCACGTGACATCGTCAAGGAAACGGAAAAACATAACGATGACAACAATCTGACAGACGCAACGACTGCAGCCATTAATCCTGACAGTTGCTCCTATTTCCACTCGGTTTTTCCACTTATTTTTTCTTACTCGAAACAGACAGAACGGAAAACGATCAAGTCAAAGTCAACTCAAATTGCTCCCGAAAAATCCGCTGTCTCATGCACTGACAGTTTCTGGCAACAGCTAGCATTTTATTGTCAAAATTAAGAAGTTACCGGAAAATGACCTTGAGCCACTCTATGTACAGACCAAACCATTAGCCCAAATCACATTTCTAACCCTCAAACCACATCAAAAGCACACCCTTAACAAGTTTAACCTGAAACATAATCACCGGAAATTAACTCCTTCCAAGAGTTTGAAACGCTCCGATAACCCACCAATGACCTTTAGCCACTCTGTGTAAAGGTGAAACCATAAGCCCATTTCACAGTTTCAAGTGTCAAACTACATTGCAAGAACATACTTAACAAAGTTAGTCTCAAACATTATCACCGGCAATTGACTCCTTTCAGGAGTTTCAAACGCTCCGATGACCTTGATCGCACTGTACACAGGTCAAACCATAGCAAATAGTCACACTTTAAAGCATGAAAGAACATCACCAGTACATTCTTAACAAGTTTGGTCTCAATCACAATCAATGATAAATGTGTCTTTATCAGACTTCCATATTTTCAATTGCTCTAATGACCTTATGACCTTGATCACGCTACGCACAGATCAAACAGCGAATATGTTTAACAATTTCGCATAAGCATACGCTTTGCATCCATATTACAATAAAATTTGTTCTGATACATGATCATCATAAAGTGAATCCTTAATGGAGTTCCAATCGCTCCGTTGACCTTGATCTTCATGTGTGTGCAGCAAACAGAGGAACACTGTTTTATTTTAATACAACAAATGTATTAACAGTGATATTTAGAACAACATTGTCCATTAAATATGTGCACATAAGATGAGTCAGTTCCAAACAGCAACAGATCACGCTGAAAAGGTCACGTGACCTTCACATCCTCTGCGCAGCAACAATGCATACACGTGTTTCAACATTTCCCAACCAGATTCAAGTCCCTCCTGGGTTTTGCTGATAAACACCCCGGAAGGAGGATACAGACAGGAATAGCAGTTCCCCAGCTACAGGGAATAAATCCATATGTTGGTGGTATTCCGGTGGCGCAAAAAATGCGACATGCCGAGAAATTATGTGGTTTGTTGGAGGAATTGTTTTAGAGGTTTGGAATAGGAGACGGAAAACGTGATGGCAATAACGGTAACAGCTGCCAATTGTCTTCTGGACACTGTCCTTATTTGCAGTGAGGATAAATGTAAAGGCCGACTCGGATTTCATCATAAAAATAGCTCGGCAGCTGGCTTCGGAGTGAAATGCCACACTGAAGTTTCCACAGGGTACTAAATTATAACCGCTACTTTTTTCTGCACCGGCATCACGCAACATGACAGTTGACAGCAAAATAATAGCATCCAATTTCATCACAATGCACAAATTTCCTCAAATTTCCCATTTTTCATCTCAACGTTACGAGAAATTGTTTTCTCTTGACCTTCACAACTTCCATCAAAGTAAAATTAATTCCACATGTTGAGACATGTGGTGTGCCATAGCGCACTGCTGAAATGGTCCCTCATTCCTTTCAAGAAACAATTCATCATCTTCAACGCACTTTTGAGACTTATCAGCTGTTTTAAATACCTTTAGCAGCCAGAAAAAGCAATTACGGGTACATGGACGTCCGCTGGACAGAGCGCCGTTCAATTATCATCACCCCAAACTTAAGTTTTTCAGGGGAAAAATTCCTAAACATACTTCACAACATGGTCTAGGATATATTAAAAAGATATTTGGAAAAATAGACGATTTACAATGAAATTAATCCAAAATTTAGCTGTATAAATGTCGCAAAAGTACGATGAGAATATCGACGCAGTGACTATTTATTTTTTTGTGCAAAAATTGTACCAAATACTAACAAAAACGAAACCACAATAGATAGACAATAGGTTATTAGATGTTAGTTCAAAATTTCAGGCATGCATCTTTTCAAACTTTCACGCAATTTGTACCACAAGCGACAATGAAAAACATCACACATAACGCAATAATTTATTTTTTTAACCAACGATACATACATATTATTCAGGAAAACAAGACAAGGATTAGTACAGAATGGTCCACTAGACTTGCCTTTAAAATTTCAGGAGCTCATTTACATAACTTTTCAAATTATTTGTTCTACATCGGCAATGGAAAAATGACAAATTCAGCATAATTTTATTTTATTATAAAAATTCCATGTAAAATGTTAAGAAAAACGAAACGCAGTTCAGTAGACACTTGTACTTTACATGTTCTTTTAAATTTACAGGCACCCATACATTCAAATTTCTAAAGAATGTGTTCCACAAGCGGAAACGAGAAAATGAAAAATCTCGCAGAATTTTATTTTTTATTAATTAACCTAAAAAATTTATTCAGAAAAACGAGATGACAATTATTAGACAGTGTATTATTAGATGTTCCTCTAAATTTGCATGAATCCATCTATTCAATTTTCCACGTAGAAGCGGATTCAATCTTGACGCGGTTATGAATATGCGCGAAGCCGTTCGGCATGCCATAGTTTGCGCATTTATTGCTTTCAAAGAATGTGCTGCACAAGTGACATTTGGCAGCAAATAGGTTTACATTAGCCCCAACACGATGCAAGAGGAAAGCGGAAATGTACGAGACGTAAACAGAAGAGAAACTTACATTAAAATTGAACATACAGATAGACAGGAGGACCCAACAAAGTATTGGAAAGACATTTTTGGCACATTGCACATGCAGAGAATGACGTCATTAAATATTAGCATTGTTAATATTCCAAGAGCGAAGAAAGTATACAAGTAAAGATTTCTCGCAGTTCAGTGAACGTTATGACCAAAAAGCACAAATTTGAACACGTATAACTTCTGACCTAAACGGTCAATCTACTTTATATTTTACAGTGTGTTTCAATACAGTGTAATACAAATTCTAATAAAGTTTGAATGATATCATGCCAGAAGTTCCCTCACAAAACTGTTAAATTCACGATATACGCATTATTAAGCTACCAATGTTGAACAATGATAACTTCGAAACTATTAAACCAATTTTACTCATATTTTACAGAGTGTTTCCTTAAGGTATCTTACAGGTCCTGACTAAGTATCATTACAATTGAGACAGAGGTTCCCCTAAAAAAGGTGCAGTTCACAATAGACATGTTTAACTCGGCGCAAGGTTGTGACCAAAATTGAACAATCATAACTTTAAAATTAATTGTCCAAATTTGTTCAAATTTTACAGTGTTTCCTTAAAGTATCCTGCAGGTCCTTGCCAATTATCATTGCAATCGTAACAGAAGTTCCCTCTCAAAATGGATCAGTTCACAGTAGACACATTTAACACAGCGAACAATTGTGACCAACTTTCAACAATCACAACATGAAAACAATACATTCATTTCTGTTCATATTTTACACAGAGCTTCCCCAGAGTATGTTACATGCCCTTGTGTAATTTCATTGAAATCGTGACATAAGTTTCCAGTTTACGGGGTTACAATGAGCCACAGGGTCTACGGGGTCATATGCATCACGCTGGAGCATTCTGTTCAACGTAGCGTAAAAACATGAAACTCATCTCTTGTGTAGATTAAAAATTCACGACTGGATAGCAATCTGAACAGGCTACAAGGCTGCTAGAAACAGAATGTATGTAGCATCCAGCGGCACGCGTCAAAAAATTCACGCATTCTCAACGCACGAGCGGCGACACGACGCGGAATCCGCTATTCTCCATTTTATCGCAATTTTATCAGTGAACGCTCAGTTGCACCAGGAAACAAAAGACCTACTTCTTCGCCTCAGATCGCAATTAAAATCAAGCTTAAAGGACACACAGCCTTTTTCCGCTAACAAACAACAACTATAGCCGCGGCGTATAGCCCCGCGCTCGCGCGCGAGGTAATCTTTCCACCGGTTAATTCCAACCTTTCTCAGTGAACACATTTATCGACATTGGCATAAATCATTAATCTCTTCCATTCAGTGCGAAAATTAATTAGTTTCGTGGGAGGCAGGCAGGCTTCGCAACGTCTGCGGAGAGCGCAAACAACAAACACGCGGAGCTGGCTGCTATTATCAGAGACTAGCCATTGTCTGTACCATTAATTATTGCATTTTGAGAAGGTGGCAAACAAACTGTGGGATGGAGATGAATAAAAGATGTCTTCATCGTTGCATTTTATGAGAACCAATTTCACGAGTTGTCGTGAATGGAGTTGCAAGAGAGGGCTTCCCTGTCATGCTCACAATCAATACGGTGAAGCCGAACATAACTTTGGAGGGAACTCAGTAATTTATTACATCTTATTCTAATCATGTGAAAGGGCATAAACAAATTTGAAATGTGAATTCACAAAGAGTTGAGGAAATAAATGTCACGCTAAAGTTTACGGCAATATTGAACTGTTGTTGCGCGAGCACGGTTAAGTATAATCACAATGAATAAATTGAGCAAGTACCGTTGAGTATACTCAAGGCTTTGAGTTAAGCACGAACTCAGATAAACAAAATTGAAATTTAGTTTAATTACATAAGCCGAGATGTTCATCGGTAAATTAAATGTTGAAAGCACGCTGAGTCCGCAGCTCAAACTCAAAGTGGATGACTAAGCAAGTACTCAGAGTGTAAAATTAGGCATTACATGCAATAACTATGAACCTCTAAACTCTAAGAGCTGAGCCTAGACAAAAATGTTTTGAGTTGAGCGCGAAGTTTAATTTTCAAATGTTCACAAGAAATTAAAAATACGAAAAAGCATGACTTTAAAAAGGTTTTAGCTTTTATTTATAGTTGAAATTGGCAACACTTGAGCTGAGCATGAGCTCAAAGCAACTGAGTGTAGCATGAACTGAATAGTCACTGAGTTAAGCACAGACTCAAAACCTGAATTCAACGAATATGAGCCTCAAAGAGGGTTTAGAAATAATTTAGAACTTTTCATTTACAGATTAAATTCAACACTTCAGCTGAGCACGAACTCAAAACTTTGAGCTGAGCATGAACTCAACACTTGAGGTAAGAACGCATTAAAAAAATTAAAAGCTAAAAAACACAAAACTGTGGCATTTATAAGTTTTCAACTTTTCCTCAATTCATACCACTTGAGACGAACTTAATTTTTAATTAAGCACGAACTCAAATTTGAGTTAAGCATGAACTGAAGTTTGAGTTAAGCATGAACTCAACACGAGCTAAGCACACACTCAAAAATTGAATAACTACAAACATGAACTCATAGCGTCCAAAAGTGGCTTCACCTTTTCATCTCTTATTCATAACAGTTCAGTTAAGCATTGACTCAACTCTAATCTGAGCATTAACTACAATTTGAGCTGAGCTTGAACTCAATAGTTGAGCACAAACTCAAAAAATGAAGAAAACACAAAATTAAAACAGCTAAAGATTAATTGCAATTTTCATTTTCACTCTCAACACTTGAGCTGAGCATAAACTCAACTTTGAGCTGAGAACGAACTCAACACATGAGCTGAGCATGGACTCAAAAGATCAAAAACCACAAAGACGAATCTGCAGCTTCTAAAAATTGATTTTAATATTCATTTTGACTCGCGACACTTGAGCCGAGCATTACCTCAACTTTGAGCTCAGCACGAACTCAACACATGAGCTGAGCACGGACTCAAAATATGAAAAACCACAAAGACCATATTGGAGCTTCTAAAAATTGATTTAAATCTTCATTTCCACTCATAACACTTGATCTGAGCACGAGCTCACAACGTAACAGCCAATAAAAATAGACATAAATCCAAATAATGGCAGTAAGGGGCTAAAGCGAATTTCTCTGCAATGTTTCTACGTATTGCAGTGAATTATTTAGCGACAACAGGGTTCGCTTTATCATTTCTTCTTTTCGAAAAATTTCCAAAAGCAAACAGCAAATTCTGAGTCAACGTTGCTTACATTCAACATCCACATTTCACTGGAAACAAATTTTCCAGCTGCCTAATAAATATTTGGTCAACGTGAAACAGAATTGCAATTTCAAAATAACTCGAAGGTATTTCGCGAAAAAGCGGCTAAACCAAATACATGGCAATTGTGATTGGCCAAATGCGAATTGGATCTAATAATTCAGGGGAAAAAAAGAGAAACTAATTCCCTGAAGTAGGAAAAAAGAGGAAAATTCGATATCAATGCGGAGTACGCAATCAAAAACAGCAAAATACCTGCAAAGAGTTCTGAAATTAGATTATCAGATCGATGAAAGCTCAAATAAATTGATGTAAGCAATAAAAACAAGTGCTCTAAAAGCAAAGATACCTTCAGCATAATATAATCCATTCAAAAATCCCATACAATGATAATAACACACGTAATTCCGCGTACTTTAAAACTTCAAACTTCTCGAACAAAATATATCCAATTATTTTATAATAAGAACTTCAAATATTCAAAAATAAAAGCAATACCAAAATTGCTGCATGTCACAAATTTAAATAAAGTAATAATAATATATTGCTTAAGTTTGTATGGTAGACAATTCTAAAACTCGAATATGGTAGAAAAACAATGCAAAATCGATTATTTTTTCACAATTTTGCAATCAAGAAATTAATTATAAAACTCTGCAAAAAATTGAAAAATTAGAAAATACAAAACTTTGCAGAAATATTAATTACAAAACTTTGAAAAAGTAGAAATTACAAAACTTTGTAAAAGTATAAATTAGAAAACTATGCAAAAGAAATTAGAAAACTTTGTAAAATAAATTCCAAAATAAACTTTGTAAAATAAATTCCAAAACTTTATATAATAAATTCCAAAACTTTGTAAAATAAATTCCAAAACTTTGTAAAATAAATTCCAAAACTTTATAGAATAAATTCCAAAACTTTATAGAATACATTCCAAAACTTTATAGAATACTTTCCAAAACTTTATAGAATAAATTCCAAAACTTTATAGAATAAATTCCAAAACTTTATAAAATAAATTATAAAACTTTATAAAATAAATTCAAAAACTTTATAGAATAAATTCCAAAACTTTATAGAATAAATCCCAAAATAAATTTTGCAAAAGTAGAAATTACAAAACTTTGAAAAAGCGGAAATTATAAACACTTTGAAAAAGTGAAAATTGCAAAACTGGAAATGAATAAGTTTCAAAATAAACTAAACTTTGTAAAATAATTTACAAAACGTTGCAAAATGTCATTTTATTCCCTAGTCAAATAGAAAAACAAAACTATCCATAAAACCCATCATTTTGCAACTGTGCAAAAGAAACAATTGATTTCTCCATCTCCGCAATGTTCAACTTTATTCTGCTACTCCGCAAATAAACACACCAAACTTTTACAAACTGGGATTTTACAGCAGGCTTTAAAAAAGTATATTTGAAACAGGCCCAATCGGTTTCCATAGTAACAACGGACATGATGAACGACCCTGCGACAATAACATGCAAGTATTCCCAGCCAGGGGCTGTAAATCAAAGCAGGGGTAAAAAAAAGGAAGGATGAAAATGAAGTAGGATCTTGAATTGAGAATGACTTTTAGGCTTATGTAAGTAGGGATATATTCTACGTAAATAGCATACTGAATGGAAAACAGATGTACATGCAAACAAACCACTCCACTAAAAATGTGCAGAGCAGTTTGCGGAGTTGCATTAAAAAGTCCAACATCGATTTTCATGTCCACTTTCACCCTGTTAAAACACATAATGGAGCTGCACATTCACTTTGTCCTTTTTATTCCACATATCTGCCAAACTAAATGTTTACTTTAAAAGCAACTAAATTCATAGATACCCTTTAAAACACAATGCAACATTCATAAACACTAAATAAACACCTTAACACTCACTTAACACTCATTTTTACTCCGCAACGTAAACAAGAAATATGTAAGTAATTTTTTAAACAGTGTTGCCAAACAAAAATGGGAATTGTAAGGTCCTACAGTGTAACAACAGTTCATAAGCTACACTATAAAATTTAGTTTACATTTTTGTCATTTTTTCCTGATTTTTGCGAAATTTTTTATGGCGATTTGACCAACAAACGTAGTGGTGGAGTCCATTATAAAATGGGAGGAACATAAGAGATGCGCAGCAATAAAATGATGAATATTGCTGTTTTAAAATACAATAATAGTTATAATAAAATAATAAATAAAGTTTTTACGGGTGACATTTTGTACGTGATGACATTTCGCAGTGTTAGTTGCGTAAACTTTTATTGGAAAATTGTACTATTTCAGGAAATAAAAACGAAAAACTAGTTAAAATTGCACTAAACTTCAGGTAAACTAGTCAGTATTTCACAAAACTTCAATTGAACTAGTCAAAATTTCACACAACTTCACGTAAACTAGTTGAAATTTCCAAAAACTTCACGTTATAGTCTAAATTTCACATAACTTAAAAGTAAACTAGTCAAAATTGCACATAATCTCTCAAAACTTCACATAATCTCTCAAAATTTCACATAAACTATTCAAGATTTCACATAATTCCACATAACTTAACATAAACTAGTCAAAAGTTCATGTAAACTAGTCAAAACTTCACATAAACTAGTCAAAATTTCAAAAACCTTCACGTAAACTAGTTGAAATTTCGCAAAACTTCACGTAAACTAGTAAAAACTGCACATAATTTCAGTAAACATCACAAACTAGTTAAAATTTAACATAAACTAGTCAATATTTCACAAGAACTAGTTAAAATTTCACAAGAACTAGTTAAAATTTCACAAACTAGTTAAAATTTCACATAAACTAGTCAAAATTGCACATAATTTCAGCAAACTGCATATAAACTAGACCAAATTTCATGTATACTAGACAAAATTTCATGTAAACCAGTCAAAGTTTCATGTAAACTAGTCAAAGTTTCACATAAATTCACACAACTTCACAAACTAGTTAAAATTTAACATAAACTAGTCAATATTTCACAAAAACTAGTTAAAATTTCACAAACTAGTCAAAATTTCACATAAACTAGTCAAAATTTCATGTAAACTAGTCAAAATGTCATGTAAACTAGTCAAAATCTCACATAAACTAGACAAAATTTCATGTAAACTAGTCAAAGTTTCACCTAAATTCACAAAACTTCATGTAAACTAGTCAAAATGGAACATAATTTCACAAAACTTCACATAAACCAGTCAAAAACCTAAACTTTACCAACTTCACAGAAATCCGGTGAAATCAGCTAGAATTAACACCAATACGTATGTCAAATAGTGATTCCACTAATTTTTGCATTACTAATTTTAAATTGCTTTCAAACATTTCCCAATACGGTACACACACATACGATGCCGGCCAAATTTGAAAACCAAAATAGCCAAGTTATTTACTACGCTACGGAGAAAATAAGTGATTCAGCCAGCCAAAGAAAGCCCTCGATTTGGGAGCAGAAAGAAAGGGAATTGGAAGTGGAATAAGGAAAAGGATTGTTGGCAGCTGCGTAAACAGCGCGGCAAACAAATAGAAAACGAGCAAAAATCCATTCAGCGGAGAGATGCTCACAAATCATGGCAGCCAATAAAACTTGTTGCTATAGCAGTAGTACATTGGGAGGCTGTTGCTGCTTTAAAAGCCAGTTCAATGCTTTTACCCCATCAGCATGATGAAATTAGCCACTGGGGCGTTTCATGATGCTTTCCGCTGCGAAAAGCATCTCCGGGACACTAACTTGCGACTCACCCTGTAACCCCATAACTCATAAGCAGAGAACTTTTCCCATTTTTCTCCCCTTTCCATACCCACAATACCACTCCATAAAAAGCCATCTTCATCCTTCTCCCAATCCTTCCCAATTTCGGTTCCGCGGAACAATTCACCGCGCCGCATCTCGATTTCCTTCCGCGGCGATGAGCTTCGCCGAGAAATTTGGAAAAACGAAAAAGCCTGCTCAGGATAATCGGGCCAATAAATAGCCTGAAATAGACAAAATATTTATTCTTCCTCGAAAACCTAAGATTTTTCAACTATTACTAATATTTTCCGCTAGAAGTGCCGCGAAAGCTCATTCCGCACGCGATGCACGCTACACCGAAATTATATCTCTGATAATAACAGAAATACAGGAACAATTCCGGTTACAGTAAACGTTGATTGTAGAAGAAGTGAAGCAGAAACAGCATTTATCACAGTGGAAAGATATAATAGACTAATGATAGCAAAAGTGTTTGGAAAATTGGTCGGTGGAGCGAAATGCGGAGCGATACGACAACTACGAAAAATTGAATTGAGGTAATTCCGGTTACAGTAAACGGTGATTGTAACAGAAGTAGAGGACATGGAGCTGTAATAGTCACATGAAGCATGTTAGCATCAGATAATGATGAAATAAAAGAAGCTGTAGCAAAATCTCATCGTAACGTGCGAAGCGACAAATTGGGAATAAAATGATTATGATTAATTTACACTAAAAGTTGACTGTATAAGAGGTAAAAAATAAGCAATGACTCTAGTAGTATCCAGATGAAATAATGTCACAGTAAATTATTAGTATTCATGGGAAAATTTCAAATCGGAGCGATGAATGCGATACGCGGACTACTCCGAAACAGAAGAGCAGAGTGCAGGTTAAAGTAAATGTTGATTGTAAACGAAGTGGAATCACGTGACATGGTGGAAATCATGTCCTGATTAACTAAAAGCATCTTCAGTAAAATTGGTCCGCGCGGAATGAAGGGGGAAATAATGACTTTAAGGGTGGAATAATCATCGCAAGGGGGAAATGATGATCTCAATGGGGAATAGTGACAAAATCACAACTCTAACAACCAAATAATGACCTGACCAGGGTAAAATAGGAGGTCGGAAAGCGAAGATAAACCTCCTAACTTAATTACCCCCTTGACAAATTTTATATTGCAACAAAATCTCGGTGGAAATTAGTAAAATAAAACCTTAAGATATCATTTCAAGTTTTAAACTTTGTCTCATAGGAGCATGAACGAACCTCTTAACTTAATTACCCCTTCGACCATTAACATCAAATGACATCATTTACTAATTTTCCCAGCGATTCCAAGCAACACATTTAACTGACCAAGCAAAACATAACATCAACGTGAAAATTAAGCCGCAACTGCACTTCGCGTGTGGATGAAAACCTCCTAAATTAATTACCCCTCACTACTTAAACTGCAAATAACTTCTTTTGCTAATCATTCCAGAGATACCAAACTAAACACTGAACTGACCAAGCAAAACATGTCATCAACATGAAAATAAAGACGGACTGAACTTCGCGGGCAGATGTAAACCTCCTAAATTAATTACCCCTCAATACTTAAATTGCAAATAACTTCTTTTGCTAATCATTCCAGAGATACCAAACTAAACACTGAACTGACCAAGCAAAACATGTCATCAACATGAAAATAAAGTCGCAAATGGACTTCGCGTGCGGATGAAAACCTCCTAAATTAATTACCCCTCACTACTTTAAATGCAAATAACTTCTTTTAGTTTTTTTCCCAGAGATACTAGACTAAACATTGAACTGACCAAGTAAAACATGACATCAACATGAAAATGAAGACGGGACTGAACTTCGCGTGCGGATGAAAACCTCCTAAATTAATTACCCCTCACTAGTCTAACTGCAAATAACTTCTTTTAGTATTTTTCCAAGAGATACTAGACTAAACACTGAACTGACCAAGTAAAACATGTCATGAACATGAAAATAAAGTCGCAAATGGACATCGCGCAGATGAAAAACCTCCTAAATTAATTACCCCTCACTACTTTAACTGAAAATAACTTCTTTTACGATTTTTTCAAGAGATTCCAGTCTAAACACTGAACTGACCAGACAAAGTATGTCATCAACATGAAAATAAAGTTGCAACTTCACATTGCGTGCCAATATTGGACACAACGCGACATCAGGCTCCTCCTCCTCCCCTCCTCCAAATACACCGTTATTTGACATCATTCCAGCACAACTTTGTTCGCTCATTCACGTTGCTTCCTGTACGTGGTCAATCAATGTCCGGACCAGACTGGAAAGACAATTATTAAACAAATATCGAAAAGTGACCGCGATGCGCATCAATCAGCGTATCGCGACAACAGTGACTCACGCCGAGTACATTATCAACGACTCAATAGATTGGGCTTTTTCATTAGGAATGGCCCCCCTAAAACACATTCCTAGCAGGGACACTATTATGTGACAGCATCAAAATCTCAGTAATTGCATTCAGTTTTCCCAGGGTACATCGCGCAGCCGCGGCGGACTCGCTCTCCGGGTTATCGTAAAAAATAACAGTTTTTCGGAGCTGGTGGAACAAAAACAGTTAATCATAGCTGGTGTCCTTTGCAGTAACATATCAAAGTACTCCAATTTACTAAAGTGACCAGGGTTTACATCCGGGGATGATTCCACGCTCCGCGGACCGTTCCGCGCAGGGAACTCGGCGCGATCGATTCGGAGCGGGGTAAAAAGTAAAAGAAAAAATATATTTGGTAAAATAATAATAGCTGCATGACTTGACAGGATGATTCCAGCAATTCCTGTTAGTAGTCATTCATTTCAAAATAAATGTGACACTTCTACGACAGTTTTGAGTTGCGCGTCACCGTATATTTTTCTCTAATTTTCTTCGAAAGGATGAAATGTTGAAATGATTGTATTTTTCCAGGAAATCCAGGAATTCCATTATATTATCTATTCTGTACAACTTCATAAGGTAGGTAACAATATTTTAAAAATAAAAATTGATTTGTGGAAATAAATTTGTAAATTTTGTCGAATACAATTTTTATGAATTACTTTGAAAATATTCCAGGGAAAAATGTAGAATTATATCATCAGAAAAAATGCTGAACTGACCAGGAAAAACACTGAATTAACCAGATAAAATGCAAACTAACCAGGAAAAACAGTCAATAAACCACAACAAAATATTTATATAATTAAACATTGAATTAACCAATAAAAATTATTTAAATAACAAGGATAAAAACTGGAATTAACCAATAAATATTACTTATATTATCAAGTAAAACACTAAAATGAACAAGAAAAATACTGACCAGGTCATGGAAATCATTGAGTTGACCAGGAAAAATTAATTAAATGATCAGCAAAATTTAAATAAATAATCAATAAAAAATAATAAAATAATCAGGATTAAAATGGTCAATAAAAAGCTCAATTGACCGTTGAAAAATACTAACTTGACCACTACTAGCCTTTAACTGACTTGGAAGAACACTAAGTTAACCAGAACTAATTAATTTAATTATTAGTAAAAGTAAAAACCAATTAATGAACAAAACAAAAATAAATAAAATAATTCAGTGAATATTTCCAGATTTTGAACATTTATATCATTGAAATAGAAATTACAAAAATATATCTGGCTAATGCAAAAGTGTCTTGAAACACACCTTTATAATCAGCTAATAAAAGAATTCACCTGTTTCATATTAGGGAATTAATAGAAAATTTACAGTGTGTCATAGAATTAATTTGAGGCAGAAAATACAAAAGCGACCCCTGAAGCTTCCCCGCATAGCACCACCTAAAAAATTCTTCAATTTCCCATTTGTCCATTTAACCACTGTGCTAAAATTTTATTTTGGCAACCGGAAACACTGGAAGGGATGCTTGAATGTATCTGGCAACACGGAAAGGGTGTGGCTTGATGAGAAAATGCGAAAATGCCGGTATCCGAATATCGACGAGACAAATTGTTCGGTGGGCGTTAATTATTTCGCTACGAGTTGCCAACTGTAACCGTACACAGGCAACAGTGTTTACGCCCCTTAATGGCCGCCATTATCACGTGACTCGAATTTCGGCACGCAAACTGCTTGCACACCATCCACTATAACAGCCCTTTATAGCCACACCGATTATTACGATAGCCATTGGTCCGAACCGAATAACTTTTCACTTCCCTTTGTCGCTATCGGTTAATGACGTCATCAAAGTACTGATAAACTTCACTGGACTTACCTATAGAAAAAGAGAAAAATACATGACATTAGCAACACGCAATAGAAATTTCCAACGCGAGATCGAATCGCAACGCGTTCAACTTTTAACTTCTATAATATGTTACAAAAACATGTAAAAACACACCCAATCCTTTAAAATACATTACTTTTATTTGTAATAATATTATTATTATTACTAAGTTTATATACTTTCATCATGAACGGATTAAAGATTTTGTTTGTCTGCATGAACTTCTTTAAGCTCATTTTAACCCAACTTCCCAACATCCTAGAAAGCTGAAATTTGGTACACAGATCAGTCTAGTGGTACATTTTAACTTATCAAAAAGGTTTTTTGTTGGTTCTGACTTAGAATCACTAGTATTCCAATTGCAAAAATCGAAGTGGGGGTCGCTGCATCGCTGCATGGGTTGTTTTCATTGCACAGCTCATACAAAATTCAAGACAGTGGCGCTTGTGGGAAGGGTTTGCACATCCCTATTAAAAACTTCAATTCATAATTTAGTAGCTCATATACATTTATAAATAAACTTAGTACCCAAAAAACCTACATTCATCATAATATAGTATTTATATTAAAGTTTAGAAGTAGGCTTAACGACAACACGGCCGCTTTTCGCCGCGTTTCGGATATATTTCAGCGCCAATCTTTTAAATTGGAATAGGTGGGTTTGGTTAATCTGGGTTTTTTGCAGGATTAACGGAAAGGGGAGGAGCGTAAAAAATCATGGAATTAATCGCGTAATTTAGCCCTAGTTGCAAACACAAATTCAAAGTCGGCGAAGCGGAATATCTAGTCGTGCAGGTTGTAAGTCTCCCAGTTTTTTTTTTCTTTCCTGGTATCGATTAATCGATTAATCAACCCGTTCACCGATACGATTCACTGATCTAAAACTTTATACTCTGTCCCCCCTTTTTGCCAATAAATCGATTTTTCACTGTCAGCGGGAAAGAAGAGGAACACATGAATGGCCGCAAATGATCCGCGGGTACATCGCGACAATGACCACTTTTTAATTCCCTTAAATTTCTTTAAAATCGTTCAAAATGAGAACTGAATCACCTAATACAATCAATACTAGTCCCATATTCTATATTAGTCAACAGGTAAAATAAGAGGAAAAGTTACGCGAACACGTAAAATTCCAAACAGATCGCGCACAATTTTTTAAAAATCAAATCTTGCAATAAAAATACTAAAATATATTTCAAATATGTAATATCACATTTCTAAATAATGTTATTACAATATAACTGCTACAAATAATTAATATTATGTGTGTCCAATATTTCTATCGGCAACTCAAGTTTTCGCATCACGTGACTTTCGCGTAAACATTTTTTTCAAATACCAATAAAACATAATTATCTAAGCATTAAACTAAATCAAAGAGTCTCATTTATAAATTGTATCCAATTTGCAGTTATAAAAGTGGACTGAAATAAAATTGGAGAAGAACTATTTCATCCGCCGTCGCGCGCTCGCTTATCGAGAACTCGAAACCCGTTTAGTTTAAGTATGTTTTTGATTATTCCTGACTTTCTCAGGTTATCCAAGTGAATTGCATTGGTTTGGCTTGCTCAGTATCAGCTGAGAGGTCAGGGAGTCAAAATGGAGGAGTTTGATCCGAAGGAAGGAAATGCGATGGTTGCGGAGCGATATCGCGTCAACTCTCCTCCGTTCCAAGACTTCTGATACACCCTGGGTTGCGATTAATCGGGTGACGACAGGCTTCTAGGGCCTAGAAGATGAAGGAGAAGCTGAATTTTATTGAACGGCAGCGGTTATTGATTCCAGGGGTTGAATTCGCTCACTTGCCCATAATCCGAATAGATTTCCTGTCCGCACTCCGCATTCTGGCCACTGGCCATTCCTCATGCCTCGTGCACAACCCTAGGCCCTTAAAGCCAAGACCGAATGTTCAAGTGCCCAAATCTGGTCAATTTGTTTGGGGATTGCATTGGGACCGCAGTCAAGATAGAGTCCAATAACCTCCTTCTTCCAAGTCCCAAAGTGGAGAAGACAAGTTTGTCGCGAAAGAAACCATCGCGGCAACTCATGAAACTTTATTCTGTTCCAATACTGTTCCAAAAAATAATTGGAACAGTTTAACAGCTCAGGACTACGTGAGGCACAAGCTACTATCAAGAAGGACCCTACATAAGACCATGGAGGAATTAAAACCTTCCTCTAATCACGACAAGTTTGTCGCGAAAGAATTCATCGCGGCAACTCCTGAAACTTTATTCCGTTCCAATACTGTTCCAAAAAATAATTGGAACAGTCTAACAGCTAAGGATCACATAGGGCCCAACTTACTATCAAGAAGGACCATTGATTAAATAGTGGAGAAATTAAAATCCTCCTGTAAGCTCAATCAAAGCGAAAACAGTTTTATCGCGAAAGAATCCATTGCGTCAACTCCTGAAACTTTATTTCGTTCCAATACTGTTCCAAAAAATACTTGGAACAGTAAAACAGCTCAGGAATACATGGGGCATAAGTTACTACCAAGAAGGACCATTGATTAAATAGTGGAAGAATTAAAAGCCTCCTGTAAGCTGAATCAAAGCGACAACAGCTTTATCGCGAAAGAATCCATCGCGTCAACTCCAAAACTTTATTTCGTTCCAATATTGTTCCAAAATACACTTGGAACACTTTAAGAAGTCAGGAACATAAGGGACACAAGCTATAATCAAGATGTACCACAGATAAAACCGAAGAACAAACAAGATGAATTATGGCAAAGCTATTTGACAATGCGGTGCAAACAGCCCCGCATGCACAACCCCAATACATCAATTCTAATGTTCTGGAAATTAATCTGAATTAAAAAACGAGAACAGCCTTTTATTTGCATAATATGTGCATCTATAATAAAAATTATTCCAGGTGTTTTGGACATTTAATAATTCCTCAGCGCAGCTTCGATCGCGATGCACGGAAAAACTCGCATTGTCGCGACACACCGCTTAACATTCAAACCGAGGTTTCATTTCATCCAGAGATAAAACTAACATGCTCGTACAACACACCAGCAA
Source organism: Glomeris marginata (assembly GCA_034696005.1). Lineage (NCBI taxonomy): Eukaryota > Metazoa > Arthropoda > Diplopoda > Glomerida > Glomeridae > Glomeris > Glomeris marginata. The sequence continues at coordinate 25,419 of JAQFZQ010000806.1, forward strand.
CATGCAATATGCAAGTGTAAGTATGAAAAATTAATTACACCTAGTAGTACAAATATGATTGCGTTCAACGGCTTCACGCGTCTAACTGACCGCAACGGCAACCAAACCATGTTACCTCCATATTAAATTAATGAGTGGGTTAATATTTATACTGCTCCTGTTAGCGATTAAAATGGAGCTTACACTTCCACTTTACTTTTACACCTTTCCCCAACAGCGTAGCGCAAAGGTGTATTTTGCTTTGCGCATTATCTGAGTAATCGCATGACTTTCAAACCAAAATATGTATAAAACTTAAATAGCTAAAAGTGCAATTTTAATGGAAGCTCGCCGGAAGTGACATCATGCCACAAGCAGGTGGGCGTGGTCAACTTTTGCCCTTCTTCGATTGGTTGAATTCCTGCTACGTGACATCACCGGGAGTTGGAGGTGCCTGTTAGCTTCAGACAGTTATTAAATTCAACCAATCACAGAAGGGCAAAAATTAACCACGCCCACCTGCTTGCGGAATGACGTCACTTCGGCGCACATGAGCCCTGCTATACTACTCCCAGGGCTGCACTTACAACCCAACATCCCTTAACGTACATCACTTTTCTTTATCTTATCGACAAGATGTTCGCGTCAGATGGTGACATCTTCACAATCAACTGGGAATTCTTCTGTTTCCACATTTACTGCTGATATCTCCGCCTAGTGGCAACTTTTAGAACTACCCTGTTACCTTTAAAAATGTCATCCACCTCAGTAAATCCACTCCGAATGCAAAATAACCTCTTTCCGTTAAGGCGGGATCACACGCGTCGGTGGGTGGTTGGTGACGAACAATGTTTTTCCGAGCTTTTGAAACAGGTGTTCGG